>JAQFYC010001285.1:0-36618 GCA_034694165.1 Tomocerus mixtus | reverse complement strand
GTACTCAATTGGTTGCAGTTTATAATCGAAAGAGATGATAATCCAATTAGATTATAAATTTTGCTTTGAATCCCCTTTATATATCATATTCCATGATTCTAATTTCTAATGCATGAGTATTAGTATTGCCCACTTTACGTATGTAATATGACACCACTCACCACTGATAACGTTAAATAATCGGTACTCTCATCGGTGCCCAATCATTTGATTCTTGATTATTTTCTGTTTATCGTATACCTACTATTATCATATTTATGTAACACCTAAAGCTTGAGAAATTACCACTTTTCCAGTGAGTGTAGATGGGCAGATCTTCTAGCATATGTAAATTGCAAAATAATAATATGTGGTACTTATGTAATTGATAATTTTTTTTTTGATATTTCAGGTGTTCCGCTGTGATGTCTCTCTGCGGGGTGCAAGTGTACATTTCTGTAAGAAGTTTGAGATTTTAGGTGAATTTTTACTTTAAACTTTGTTAGCTAGAACCTAGAACTAGAAGCTCGTGTGTCTCATTCTCACCTAATCCGTAGCTGCATTAACTCAATTCCAAAACTGGATGAAGAAACATACCCGTTCCGAAGTAGAGTCTAGATATATACATCAGAGGTGATATGATAAACGCCAACGAGGAAAAACCGTCAGCTATCAATATTGAAATTGAGAGTTTAACTTAGTACTGCAGTGCCTTTCGTATGCGTTATCGTTTCACAGCTATTGTAAAATACTTCTATGAATGCTCAAATTGATAATTTATCAGTTAGTTCCTGTATGTGACCTTAGAGATTGCTGAAAATCTAGTGCTGAAGGCTGATGAAAACGAATGTCTTGATTTAAAATAAGACTATAACTCTGTTTAATTGAGGTCGTTTGCCCGTTATAATAATGCTGGCAGCCTGGCAGCAGTAATCCGAGTGCTCACCATTTCCAAGTTGTGTATTACTAGATTACTACTTACTGTGGTATACGCAGACTGACTGACTGTGACTTGACTTGAGATGTTTGGCAAGGTTGTAGAATGCTAAATATCGAGTATATGCTACGATACAGTTGCTTCTCAACTTTATTTTATAGATCACATATGTGTGATATGTACCTTATCTATTTATCCGCCTGACTTCAAGAATTTAACCATTCTTCCTGACATTGTCAACATACAACTCGCTGTGATTGTGTTATATTACAAATTTTAGCCAAAATATATTCTCTGTTTTCAACTTTCTTGCTTTAGCTAAACTCCTATTAAATACCTGTACCTATAACTAACTATATTACTATCGTATCAATCGTCCAACGTTAAACGGCAAACAGAGGCAATCTAACAATCGTAACAAATCTATGAAACGAGTGTATCTATCTGCAATCTGCTGCTATATGCTATGCTACATATACCTAACCTGTAAGAAGAGCAAGAGCCAATGAACATTTTAACGTGTACTGTACTGTAAGACTGCAATGCAATAATTGTTGTAGTTGTACATTACATGTAATGTGATGTAGATGTACCCTTGCTGTCTTATAGTAAAAGTGGATTAAATTAAGTAGGTTAATTGTACAGTATATCTAGAACCCCTCTCACCTTCAAGATTTTTACTATATTCACAAAGCTGACATACAATAATTAACAAATTAGTTGGTGCTAGTGGTTTGCTCGATACAAGTCCGAAATCGCTATAATAATCAAGTAAATCATGAGCTCAAAACATCATGAATCTGACACCGTAAGTGTACTTTCTAATTATTTTGCCAATTTTTATATATATAGTAACATAGGTGTTTTTGTTTAAGTTAGTTTATTAATCGCAAGTGCTAAATGCTAATATATTAACTAACGTTGCTGCCAGACGCCAATGAAATAAAATAACTAAATGTTTTAACCCTTTATGACTCCACTCCACTCTATTTAATTTCTCAAACATTTTCTGAATTAAGAAAGCAAAAATAATGTCAATGTCCTTGCTTTGTTTTGTTTACAATTGCTAATATTTTTAACGATAATACTTTGTTTTTGTTCTTCCTATTATGAAACAGGAAGTATGAGTTAATTATTTGTATAGTAATACATTTTCCTTGTTTATTAACCTTAAAGAGACCCAGTTAAACCGAAAGTATAGTAAACAGTATTTGCAGAAATTATTGACACAGCAGCATACCATTAATGAACTCGATATTAGTAGACGATATTACATAACATATTGCAATATGACATATTTAGTAATCTTTCGCATTTGCGGTTATATATTTCTTTTAAATAATGATGTATTGGGTAAGTTGTTGTCGCTATTATGGCTACAGATTGTGTCTAAGTAAGCTTACTTGGCTCTTACTAATGTAATAGCGGACGACAAAATATCAATATGTAAAAAATTTAGTATTTATAATAATGATGCAGGAGGCAAGTTGTGAAAGTTCTGAAGGAGGAGCAGCTGTGGCGACAGTTTCAGTATTACCACCAACACCACAGCCCCCTCCGCGAGGCAGGGGGAAGAAAAGATCAAGAAGATCAGACTGGGAGATATTGGAGGGTTTAAAAGAAGGACAAACCTACGATCGTGTGCCGAAAAAGTTCGAAGGATTCGTGCTGAAAAAGCGCAAATGGCCTCTAAAAGGATACCATAAGGTACCTAATCATAATAAAAATCACAATGTCTGATGAATTGATGATGCTCATTTGAAAGTTTGAAACACAAGTTTGTGTCGTCGCTATTTGATATATAAATCATATGATTACCACAATAATTGTTTTTACTTTTCAGCGATATTTTATGCTGGAGAAAGGAGTAATTATATATGGAAAAAGTGGATGGGACCTTGCCAGAGGAAAGATTCATGGAACTTTGGATGCAGGGTTGTCTGTAATAACGACAAAACCTAGAGATGGGCGAATTGACATTGATGCAGAAGACTGCATATACCATTTAAAGGTAAATATAGACTTCTGAATGAACACTTTACACGTTGTTTGTGAGTTTGATTCAAGTTTAAATAGTTCTTAGATATTTTTAATATTTACAACTTAAAACTAGTTTAAGATTTCATGTTACCCTATCTATTTTGTAGATTAAGCCTAAAGAAGTGTACATGGAATGGCTCGAACAACTTAAGGTAATACTTTATTGCAATATTTTATCGAAGTTAACGCAATAATAGTGTTTAGCGTTATACGTTAGTATAGATACTAGATACGTATACGTATACGTTGGTACTTTGGTGCTGCTACAGCAGACACATTGACACTCTTTACATATGATATATATGATATTGATTGAGTTATATAAAATTTGTATTTCAGCAACATCGGTTGTATCGCCAACACATACTGTCGTTTAAAGAATTGTCATCTCCATCGGAAGAAGTGGCGTCTCCGATTTCTCCTACTTCTGGCGACAACAAAGAGATTGATAAAGAGATTAATCTTGTCGAAAAGGATTTGTCTCACCTTCAAGGAATTCTAGATACCATTCCGCAGCCTAAAAAGGATGAAGACAATAAATTGCGAGATTTTCTCGTTTTGGCTAAAGAAGGTAGGTACACATTAAAAATAATTTTGACATAAAAAATTTAATTTAAATTATTTCACTAAAATTGAGAACATTTTTAGTTGTGGTGAGCTTGAGAGGTATTGTTCGCTCCGTTGGGAATAGTATGAACACTAGAGAAATCGAGGGAGGTGTAGCAACATTACGCCATGCTCTGAACCAATCTTTGCAGCAAAACGCGGAATTAAAATCGAGACTTTCAAGGATACACAGAGAAGCGTCTTTGGATCTTATGTATCCATCAACTTTGCCTAACAGTGACACGGTATAAATTAGGATACCTAATATTTTCTGAGTGTATTAGTTTTTCTAATTATCTATGTGTAATAATTGACACAATAATATTGTTTTGATTCTTCACATACAGATTAAGTCATACAGCAGCTCTATGAGTAACTCTGAATATTACGATGCAATGGAAACAAACAAGGATGAGGACAGAACTTCTTCCGATGAGGAAAGTTTCTCCTCAGAAGGGGAAGGAGAAGCTGATTCAATAAATAGTGAAAATTCAGAGCCAACTAAATTTGGTAAAGATAAAATTCTGTGAGGTGTAATAGCTGCTTTTTATGCTTATAATTTAGTTTTTACAATGTAGTACTGGTGGAAATAACCTACTTATTAAAGAAAGTATTGCTGGTAACTGGGTATGTTCCAACAGGCTTTATATACTTTTGAAATAATTTGCCACCAGTCCTGTGGTATTTCCACCAGTGGTTAATTGATCACGATCAGTTGACATTTTTTGAATGGCTGTGTTTTCTTTTGTTGCTCAAATTAGAGGTTTCAGTTACTGTGCCCGATATGCTCCAACGCTCAAGCAGTAATGGAACGATTCAATTTCCAGACCCATTAGCAAGGGAAGGACGTCGAACGCAGCTTCCTTCACCTGCACCAAGTGGCACTGAAGTTCCTTCCCTGTGGGGCATACTTAGGAAAAATATCGGAAAGGATTTATCCAGGATATCTATGCCTGTTACTCTAAATGAACCTTTGGGTGTTTTGCAGCGTATGTGTGAAGAGTTAGAATACTGTGAATTGCTGGATGCTGCAAGTGAGTTGCTAATTTTTAACGGACAAAGGAAAAGTTGAACATTGTGTAACACTATGAGTAACCACTAGAGACTCTTAATTAACACTTAATCACTTTTCCTATTTCCGACAAAGTTGTTCAGTTTTCACATAAGCTGGACAAATGCTAAATAGTATTTTGTTGAATATAAAGGCAAAGAAAGCGATAGTGTGGAAAGAATGGCTTTGATTGCTGCTTTTGCTGTATCGGGTTACGCGTCATCATTCTTCCGAACACACAAGCCCTTTAATCCCCTACATGGCGAAACGTACGAATGCGTTAGAGAGGACAAGGGATTTCGATTTATTGCCGAACAAGTAAGGATGCTGTTATTACAGCCTTCATTTGCAATTTTGATAATGTATTGCTTAAGCAAATTAAAAATATGCATGATATTTCCTTGTTCAGTATCTTCGTGAATCGTGACCTAATTTTTGTTTGGATAGTGTTAAAAACGGAAATTTTATTTTAGGAACAGGGCTGGAAATAGTTTGAGTTTAACAATTGTATGGGTTTCTACATTTTTTTAGGTAAGCCATCATCCTCCAGTTAGTGCTGGGCATGCTGAAGGTCGCGGATGGATGTTTTGGGAGGAAACTCAGATAAAAACGAAGTTCTGGGGCAAATCAATGGAAATTCAGCCAGTCGGGGAAAATCATATTGTTTTTCCAAAGTGGAATGAACACTACTCGTACAATAAAGCGACGACTTGTGTCCATAATCTATTTTCTCCTCCTAACAGGTGGGTAGATTTGTACGGGGAGGTTTCTATCATCAGTGGAGGACTCACTTGTAATCTTACATTTGTGAAGGTTTGTTACCTCTACTACAGTCATGATTCGCTGATTATTTTTGCTATGATTATTGGTTACGGTGTTCTGATTATAACGATTATTTGATTTTAGGTGTCATATTGGAATGCACGGAAACACGAATTCCATGGAAGTATTGTTAATGCTGATGGGACTACTGTGAGAAACTTATATGGACATTGGAATGAAGCTTTTTATGTGGGACAACCTCCGTCTGCCAGGTGTATCTGGAGAATGGGTATTATTACATTACAAAAACTACCAACATATTATTATGCTAAAATTCAATATAGTATATTAGTCCACCAGTGTATTAATTTAGTAACTTAAGTTACACTGTTACAATGTATGACTTTTTAGGAAATATGCCTGAGGATCATGCAAGATATTACGGATTTACTCGTTTGGCTGTTGAGTTAAACGAACTGAATGCTGCTTTGAAAGACAAAATTCCTATTTCTGATACAAGGTAAGGTACCTATTAGTAATCTGTTAGGAAAGTAATAAATGTCTCCGTACGCTTACTGTCGAGTAAACTAATCTAAGCAGTAGACAAAGCTGTTTAATTTGTTTTTTATCATCACACATCACATTAAATTCAATCTGATATCCTTAATTCTTGCAAATAAATAATTGTATTTTTTAACTTATTCAGATTTAGACCTGATCAGCGGATGTTGGAAGAAGGAAATTTAACTGGCGCGGAGTCTTCTAAATTGAGTGTTGAGCAAACTCAAAGGGATAGACGAAAGAGACGCGAAGAAGAAAACGACCCATTTGTACCTTTATGGTTTAGGTAACAGAAACATCCATTTAAGTTTCGCATTGTAGCATTAACAATATTTCCAATAATCACGGTTGTTGACAAAGTATACTGACGATTGGTATGTTTAATTGCAGGAAATCTACTAGTAATAGCCGGACAGGAGAACCTCAGTGGGAATTCACAGGGTCGTACTGGGAAAGTAGGAAGGTTGGATTTAAAAATGTAAATTTAGAAAGTCTGTGGTAAACAGGTAACCGGTTAACCGATTGTTGGACTGCACTGCAATGACAAGATTTATGTACCCTGGTGGACGTGATCAGATATTCGAAATATAATATAAAATACATAAATTATGGTAATTCTTCAATAATATGAAATTTTACTACGCACTGTGATTACTTTTATGAAGTGCCTATAGAAATAACATTCGTTTGGGCCTTGCTATCGACAGTATTTAGAGTAATATAATGTAGATGACTTTATTAGATATAAAGTGAATAATTATTATGCATGTTGCAAACAAAACTTAAAGGGTTGTAGGTACCTTTATTTGAATAAATATATGACTCGATGATGTGAATGCAATTTTTTTGGGAGTTTGAAAATGACTTTTATTTTTACATATATATAAAAATCATACAAAGCATTAGCATCGTATGTATAACATGAATATTTTTATTAACCTTAATTTGTTATTAAATTGCTACACAAATTAGCTTATGAACTTTTATGACTCATTTAGTTCTGTAACTACTAACGTCGAAAGTTTAAATACGCCTCATACGTATCTTGTGGCCAAAGCAATTAATTTAGTGTAATCTACGCCCTTTGCGATATTTTTCTCTTTCAGAATTTTTCTCAACATTATGGGTATGGGAACATGAATTCTTGTTCCAATGGGAGTACCATTGTCGTCTATCAAAACAATATTATTTGTATCAGCTCTTGGGACCCCATGTTTTTGGTGCATCTTCACGCCAACAACAATTGCTTTCTTCATTTCTCCCTTTATTGCAACTAACACTTTGTCTCCTAGAAATTAAAATTGTAACATATTAAAGATTGTTAAACTAGACGAGAATTTTGATTTCTACACTATTTAAAACTCATTAAAGCATATACGATACGACTTGAATCGAATCCATTATACTGTGTTTCGTTATGGATTCAGGGGTTTACGTGCTTAAGACTAATCGCACTATCGCACCAGTAATAAAGTAATAATAATGTATTGGCAGTAGATTATTAAAAATCAGCAGGTTAAGAATACTTACCAATAGTTGCTTTTGCGGTTTTGTTGTAAACGTGGATAATCTTAGGACGTTTGCCCTCAGCCATGGTCTGCTTTCCTATTTCCGAATTATCGACAACTCTGCATCGACTTAAAAGCTGCAGCTTTTCTAGAGAACAACTGGTATGAAATCTCCGAGAAGCTAATTGCATGAAAGTGTTCATCTTTCAATTGTGTCCGCTGAGTCTGGTCAATTGATACAACAGTAGCAGACACTGGTGACGAGATGAAACTGAAAAACAAAAAATAAGTGATTTAGTTAGACAACAATGACTGACAATAACGGTAGCTTGGTTCATGGCCATGTGTCTAAAGTTACAATATAAGTTCCCAAACTAGGGAACGACAAGGTTCATGAAAATACAAATATATTACATGTACTTACATGAAATATTGTTAAGCACCAAAATATTTACATTTACTTATTTAGTAATAATTAATTTAAAAGTTACCTGATATTTTACATTACCACTCGTTTATTTGTGTACTTGTTGAGTTTCGTATCACTTCCCACAGTCCCAGCAGTTGATTAGAAGTTGCTTAAATCATTATGAATAGAACAAAGGTCAATATTACGTTAGAATATAATTTGTTTTGGCAAAAATTAAAAAACAACACAGAAGCAAAGTTTCAATACCTCTTCTCTGTATCGTGGATTTCGTAAATGTGCCGCAAATGTAAACATAGAACACTTGAGCAGCGGGCGAAGCAGCAGATGATCCAAAACTTGCTTGCTCAAAGAATTTGATAAACAAATGTATCTTCGAGCACTCTCTACCGGTATACTGGTGCTGTGTTAGCTTGAATCTGAGTCTGCTGATTGACTATGTGACTGCCGGTCCTGCCCGTGTCTTTTCAAATATTCTTTCGTGTAACAGTTTGTCTGCATTTCAAAAATTTGAAAATCGGTTTGTAAATTTCAAAAATCATGTTTCTTACTCGGATCGGATCAAGGATGACGTTGGGGTTGGTGCGAAGGGGCTATGCAACTGCATCCAGCAACGAAATGGCTTTCACATTCGCCGCTCCTTATCAGGTAAAAATTTTAGAAAAATACAAAATAGTTTTTGGAATTTTGAATTTATTAAATTTTATTCTCCTCTTGTTCCATCAAAACCATGTTTTGTTATTATGGAAAGAAAGAAAAACAATAATCTGCTGGATAACAATAATACATTTTCAATATATAACGTAAAATGGACAATGACAAATAAGGAGACGACGGGGTGGACTGCCAGACGCCGAGACACCAGCCAGATATAGATCTAATATAGATCATAGATACAATGATACGATAGATTTGGAATTTGGTTGGAAATAGGAGGCAGCAGCAAATACAATTTTTAATTTTATATTTTCAGGTTTACTATAATGCAGCCAATGTAAAACAAGTGGACGTACCGTCATTTTCTGGAGCTTTCGGTATTCTTCCAAACCATGTCCCAACATTGGCTGTTCTGAAGCCAGGAGTTTTGTCTGTTATAGAAGCCGATAATCAAGTAAAGAAATTCTTTGTTTCATCCGGATCCATTACAGTCAACGATGATTCCTCAGGTAATAATTCGAATCGGATATATGGCAGGGGAGGGGAGATTAGCCGTCCAATCCAGCACTTAAGCAGTGTAGCAGAATTTTTCCACTTCATTAGCTTTGCTAAACCAATAGCAAGATATAATTAATTATATAAATTAAATATTCCACTTCACTGATTCTATCTGATTTGGGTATTCACGAGCAGATAGTAAAAATAGAAAGGGTGATACATGTCTATAGTCTACAGTCTAAATTTAAGTTGGTTCTAGGTATGTTTTGTATTTTGTCTTAAAATTGAGTTTCAGTTTCATTTTGCATAATATAGTGAAATTTTCTTGATATATACTACCACTGCACTGGCCACTGGCCTGATTTAACAGACATAAGATAAGATGGGCACTCAATATTTTTAGTTCCCTGCCTGGTAACGCCAAACTATAATAGATTTTTGTCACGTGAATAAAGCTAAACTAACTAACTAACTATAGGTTAAGATGTGGGAAAGAAAATATCTGTATTCAGCATTCTACTCCGTATTTTCAATAAATTGTACATGTATGTGAATTGATCATGAAAATGGAAAAAAGCAAGCATAACTATTTTAAGGCTGGAGCTTGGAAACCCAAACATTATAAGATGAGAAATAAGAATGTTTTTAATTTTTGCTGATTGCAGTGCAAATCCTTGCGGAAGAAGCAGTTCCTTTAGATCAAATCGATGCTTCTGCAGCACAAAGCGAACTTAATGCGGCCCAGCAGGAATTAACTCGGGCGTCAAGTGACAAGGACAAGGCTGCAGCCCAGATTGCCATAGAAGTAGCTCAGGCATTAGTTGATGCTACTAAGTAATTTAATTGTATTCTTCGTCTTTAACTCAATGTAATATATCGTATATAGTATCATACTAGAAAAATAAATTACCTAACTGCCTTTAAAATGGCTACAACAACACTATAATATAACATTGTGGGTCCATATAAAGAAATTTTTGATTCAAGCATTTACACGATACATCTTAGATAGTAGAGAAGCTAAGGCATACTGTTGTATTTTTCCATTAACGTTTCTAGTTTCTACCATTAAAATAACATTCAAACTATGAATGAACATCCAGCATGAATGGCTTAAATAAATAGGTTGATTATACTAGTAGCTACTTAAGTAAGTGTGTTTGCTACAATGCTAATATACTAGCATTGTCTACAGTGAAGACGTATTATATTTTTGACATTTATTTATATGAATTGATTCACGTATGTCCACGTAATTAAGTATTTTTTACACCTCGGTGTCAGAAGCACTATAGAGCCATTACTTTACTTTTTTTTTAACTTTTACATTAATTAAGTATTTTTAGTAGGATGAGTGGCTGCATTTTAGTAAAATGGAGTTGGCTAAGAACTTTAAAAACAATAACGAGTGGGTATAGATGTGGAGCAAGGTGTTTAGCTTGTCAGCAAAAATGAATGAGCCTGGAGTCTGGAAACAGCGTAAAGACAAGGACAAGCTTACAAAGAGTCAGTCGCGATTTTGCTAAACCCATTGAATAAATTACATTGTTATGAAATCTGTGGAATAGCTGTAATAACTCCATAGAAAAAGTGGAAGCCCTATCTAAAATCCATTTCGTTTTACTGTGTCAGCATCGTGTCGTGGTATCAAGTACTTAGCATGTTCTCTATTATAATGGCTCCATTATTTGCATAATCTACTTAACACTGTAACGAAGTGGCAGTGTGATGAAGTGGTACCCTATAACCGAACTGGTTTGCCTTCACTTTCTCGTTTTAAGAATCTTAATTGTTAACGAGGTAATAATTTGGCGAGTAAAAAATACAATGAGAAGAAGTTCCTAGTTCTAGAATCTGCTGCTGAAATGGTGGTAGATGTGGAACTTGGAACTGTCAGAAAATTTTATAATTGAGGTGCCTAACCTACTATACGCGTACCTAAATCAATTTTTGCGTGATTATTTATCTTTGCGTGTAAAATACTTATTGTTCTAACCAACTTCGTCCAAGGTTGTAGAAAGAAAAGGCAGCTTTATAATTATTCTTTTGCGCAGATTTCATTGAATTTTTACCAAAAGTTTATATCTTGTATCACGTCATTTACTTATCTGACATATTATGCAATAGGTAGCTTGTATTTTTTTCCGATCTTTGTCTAGCATACACAATACGGATAGTCGATAGGTAATACAATATACATATACAATGTATTGTATATCATTTGGTACATGTACAAATGCACGATGATAATATAATACAATGAGCATAATATGTGAGATAGCTTGGGTTGGCTTATTAAATCTACCTGCGTATATAAAACTAACTTGATTAAGGTCGAGCAAACACTTGACGCTTCTCTCAGGAACAGGATAGTTTGTGTTTCTTTCTCTCATATCCCAAACTATACATTGTTTCACAACGCAGAATCTTGAAATAAAGGTACAGAAAAGAATCATGGAGAAAATTCCAATTATAGATTGCTCTAAAATACAAGGGCCCTTAGAAAATGTGAAAAAAGAAGACTTAAAAAGTTTCGCCGATGAATTTGGAGCAGCCTTGAGTGGAATCGGATTTACTTATCTCATAAATCATGGAGTTGATTTAACTAAAGTAAGAACCCATACTTAGTTATACTCGTTATACTTAAATACTTACTTATATATATGAGTAATATGAGTAAGAATGTATGAGCTTGTAAGCCTACTGTAAAGTAAAACGCCCATAATCTTGGATGATTAATTTTTACGCATGAATGTTACTTATGTATCGTTTTGCAGAGTTGTGGTTTAGTTTAAAATATAAAAAGGTATTGTCAATTGTCTGCGACAACAATAAATGGGTATGTACTAGCTATGCTACCTATTTGTCACTACTGCACTGTCACTGCATTTGAGACCTGCCTGTACACTAGACAAATATCAGAATACATAAAGTACCTAAAGACTTCTACAGCTATATTAGGCTATACTATGCTATGTAATCATTATGTTTAGGATTATAAGATTTTGGAATGCGTGCAAAAATGTACATTAGGTAATTTCACTTAATTGGGTTTCTAAAAGTAACCCTTAATTATTGATGTGTAAGTGCATGCGATATAGATGCAAGCAAAAACATTGCAATAACAATCCCGATGCATTTGGTTATACTGCTGCATGCATACAAAATGTACAATACCTATACATGTATAGATATGGTACTAACTATAATTAAAAGTGTAATTCTCTATATTTTCCTAGATCGACAAAGTTTACGAAGTCTCAAAAGAGTTTTTTGATATGCCTGAGGATGTCAAGAAAAAGGTTCGCAAGCCACCTGCTGCTGCTTCCTTTCATGGATACGCAGGTCCTGGAGATGAGTTGTACGTTTCATTTTATTTTCTGTATACTTATTTCATGGATAAGTAAAATAATTAATTAATACCAGGTTTTATTTAACAATCCATACATTCCACTGACGGGAGAAAGCAAGGCATGTTTTATAAGGAGCTATGAAAAAACAGTTTACACGTACTAACGTACACTAAATATTTTAAAATATATGCTATTATCTCTAGAATCAACGAAAGTGAACCAGATGCTCACGAACTGCGAGAATTCTTCGATGTAACGGGTCATATTGAAAGCAACGACTTGGCTTACTTCCCTAAAGAGGTTCCGGGGTTTAAGCCGGCCTTCGACAAAGCCCGAATGGTTTGTGCCGATTTTGCTGAAAAAGTATTGCGTGCTATAGAATTGTATCTTGGGCTTGAAGAGAATGAGCTTCTGAAGCGTCATAAAAATATCTATGACAGAAGTGTTCCCACACAAACAGTTATGAGAAGCTCCATGTACTCTCCTCTTCTGGATGCAGAAAAAGTTCCCGGAGGGACAGTTCGGTGCGGAGAACACTGCGATTGGCACACAATTACTATGCTGTTTCAAGATTTAGTCGGAGGACTTGAGGTGCCTTATTTATAATACTAAACCTGCTCACACAATTATTTGGACTAGTTATCTCAATGTCTCAATTATAGGATAACGTACTAATTGTTTCTTTGAAATATAAAGGTTAGGGGAGTATCAGGAAAATGGGTTCCAGCCACTCCAATTCAGGACGCTATTTTGCTAAACAGTGGACAACTACTGGAAATTTACTCTGGAGGGCGAATGGCAGCCACGGTATTAAGTATTTTATATTCAATTTATTAATTGGCCTGGGTAAGAGAAAGTTGGAACTGGAGTAAATTGTGTATTTGAATAAATGTTTTAGCCACACCGCGTCCTGATATTGGATGAGGATAAACTTCTTACTAAGCCGCGACAAAGTTTGGTATATTGCCCAAGTCCAGACGGACCGGAAACTGTGGAGCCTTTGGTCCCCATCTTGGATGAATTGAATGGAAAAGTTAGATCCATTTATGGACCGCAGTCTTATGACAAAGTAAACGCTTGGGAGTGGGTGCACAACAGACATGCTGCCGCAGCCAGTTATTAATTTCGTCAAACCATTTGCCCTCTGTTTCTAAATTACTATCTCCTCAAGTATGTAATTAGTGTACCTGTTGTGGGTAATACAGCAAAATCTGGATTCTGGATATGTAACACTTCTACTCTTAGCTCGTAGCATTTGGTGTCCTTTAATAAAACACCCTTTTCTGTTTCAAATAATAAAAGCCTAGCTCTCACTTGACAAATATTGACTGCATTGCATTACCATTACATATGGAGAATATTACACCAACTCGTATATAAACTACATTTTCATAAAGCTTGTATCATACTGCCCCTGTAAATGCCATGACTAAAAGTTAAGACTATAAAGAGACACATAGATCACCGTACTATACCTTAGATACTGATTGTCAAAGGACGAGGCCTAAAGATCCATTATAATGCTCGCACGTAATAAAATCTTGATATTTATACAGGGTAAGTGTGTAGGAAACATAAAGGCACATTCAAAAATTGAGTTACAAGACACTGTCCCGTTTGAGGTTTGGGCATTTGAGGTCCTCTGAAGTCACCACACAGTACCCAAATTTTCTATGTCCAAAGTATGAAATCCGTCTTACTCATTGATGGTGTAGTGAACATTAAAGACAATCAATTTTTGTGTAGCTCACAACGCAAACATAGGGCATCGCTTGTTTGCACCAGGTTGCTGAGCAATGGTCCATATTATACGAAAGTCAATGTAGTTGCTGGGCGGTGAAAGCAACATACCCATTTGAAACGAGTGCCTTCATATTAACCTGTCGTATTATTGAGGAAAAGTGAAAGCTATAGATCTTAAGTCGAAGTTGAATAAGTGCTTAGTTAATAAAGGTGTATATTAATTTGGAGTCAATGATTTGCTTGCGATACTGGTACTGATACATAGTAGCTCTGCTACTTTGCTGGCGCACGCTTCATTAGTATGGCATACACGATACGAAGTTATGGTATTTTATTATGAATATAGGTTAGCAAGATATTTGGATGGTACCATGTGGTACTGGTGTACAAACAAAAGTAAAAATTGCAGGAGAAAGTAAATAGGGAAAGTAAACCAAATGGATAGTTCAGTTCAGTAAGTAGAGGAGCTTAGACAGGGAACCCATTTATGTATTAAATTGAAATAGGTTATACCAGGCCAGGCTATACCTAAAATATTTTTTGACAGTAATCCTAGCAATTATATAGAAAACAAGGTTTAAAAGGTCAACAATTAACTATTTCTGTGATTAATAATGTCAGAGGATTTGGAAGATTTATTGAATCAAGTAGAAAAAAAGTATTTTAGCAAAGAAGCAAAAACATTGGCATCCAAACCTGCTCAGAATTGTGAATGCAACACACTGAAACCAAATACAAACTGGGAGGAAGTTGAAGATTTGCTAAAAGATTTTACATTCGAAGATAGTAATCCGTTTGCAAAAAGTAACAACACATCATGGATCCGACAAGAGTTACCACGCAAATCTTCTGGTTCCAGTGGGGATCGGAAGTGTTTCCCTGTCTACTTATCGGGGAGTTATAAAATTATGGGACTTTCCGAAACTGGAGGAGAAAGGTTGGTCGTACATATTTAGTAGTTTGTATGTGACATACATACTGCTACTCTACTGTTTTATGTATTCTACTGTACTCTATGGTATCATAATATAAATAACATATATCCCTTTTCTTGTCTACATAGGCCTTGCGATCAACTGAAATGTCTAGGCTGTGATTTTAAGGTTATTCATTTTGATAACTACACTTGGGATGGGTCAACCGATTATTTATTTCTGCGCAATAATATGCCGGATTTTGAAAATCTTGTAAGTAAACTTTGCAAGAGAAGAGGAACACGAGCATATGGATGCCAGTGTCAGTTTGTGTCCATTTCTTCTCTAACTAATATTTCCACCTTGTCTCAATTGAAATGGATTTGTGGCAAACATTCCATGTAAATTGAAGAATGAGACTTACTCTAGCGGTAAGATAAATTCTTCGATGAGCTACAACTACTAAAAGCCATAGTCATAAAGTCATCTTGAGTAATATGTACACATACATGTGCCTACCTAATAGTACCTTATGTACATACTTACACATTGTATTAGAAATGTAGGTGCATTACAAACAGCTGTATCTAATACATTATTAACATTAAAAAATAATAATGTAAATACCTTTAAGATCAGTTGCTTCTTAACTTATAAAAGTACCCATACTTATGTAAATGTACACAAAAAGAACAAGTACCCTGAATAATTGAAAATAATGAAAATAACAATAAAATCTTATTAAAAATGGCAATTCGCTTAAAAATCACTTTGTATGTAATAATTTAATCTATTTGGTTACGATTTGGCTTGCTTAGGGTGTAAAATGGATGTAAACATCACCATTTTTAGTGTAAAGTATAGGGAGTACAATTTAAGGAGTTACTCTTGACAAACAATAAACTTTCATTTCGATTCAATTCTTCTTAATAATTTAGACGAAGTGTTTCTATCCTTTATTTGTCTTTCACCGGCCTATTTAGTCTAATTAATGTAGAAATGTGCAATTTTTACTGCATTCCCTTTAAACTAGTAGTTCATGGATAGAGTTTAGATTTGTTCATCAAATAATTGTAATATCGGATTTTGACATGACTGAATGCTGATTAGAGGGTTTAGT
Organism: Tomocerus mixtus; assembly: GCA_034694165.1. Taxonomy (NCBI): domain Eukaryota; kingdom Metazoa; phylum Arthropoda; class Collembola; order Entomobryomorpha; family Tomoceridae; genus Tomocerus; species Tomocerus mixtus. The sequence goes on along the minus strand of JAQFYC010001285.1, from coordinate 20,462 downwards.
TATTAATCTACACAGGCCTCAGAAAGCTTCAATAGTAGTAGGTATAGTGAAAGCTAATAAATGTGTGAAAGTTAGAAAGCACGAGTGCAGAGAAAATAAGGTTAACAGTTTCACAGAGCTCAGTCCACAAGTCTCACAATACGACGAGTCGAGAGAGAAATCTAAAATCTATGGCGCACTACTGAGGGAAAGCCAAAAGAGCGCTAAAATTGCGAGGAATCTCACTGTGGCTTCACATGTTGTTGTGAGCGTGAATCGAACACAAATCGTTCGTTCTTATGATCCTCGTAAATATTGCTGCCAACACCTGTTGTTTTTATTAGTGCTTTTGGAAATCCAGTTTCGGTCTACAGAGTCAAGTCACGTAAAGGTAAATTTATCATTTAATTCTAAGTTACTTTTTTCTTTAATCACATATCACATTAATCTATGATATGGTTGTGTTTGTGATACGTGTACTTTGGCGTTGGCCGTGTATCCATCATATTCGTAGTCTCACTCATATTTACATGTATAATAAATGAGATTTTGATTATTTTTTGGATGTTTTCCAAAAGTAACGAGAGCCTTAATTTGTAATTCAAGCTTTTTTTTTTGTGATTTTGAAGGATTAGAGAAGATACGAAAGCGGGATGAGGGGAGACGACATGGACAATTACATCATTCCTGTAGGCAAAAGACAGCGTACGGCCAAGGTGGACGCAAAAAGTAAATGCCGGAAGCAACTAATTAAGGAAACAGACCTTAAAACGAAAAGTTCTAATGGACTAATTGAACAGGGGAAAGGCAATATGTGTCCTGATGAGTCTGTTGGACGTGTCGGTACAGCAGAATATCTAGTCGAGAACATAATGTCTTCACATATAAACGAGGAGGGCGTCCGAGAATACTTTGTGAAATGGTTGGGGTGGGACAGGTAGGCAAATAATTGTTGTAAAATAGCTAAAAATTATTTGATGATATAATAACAATAGCATATAATATTGTGTGTAAATAAAAGTAAGATTATAAACTTAAACTTGTAACATTCGAGATATTTTGCCAGCGTCATGCTTGCATCGGCTTTCATAGTATCAAGGTTTATGTATGTGTGAAAAATGTTGACCTTTTGGTCGTTTACTAGCTATGCTAAAAAACAGTTATATCTTTTACTGTTTAGCTCTTTCAACTCGTGGGAGCCGGAAGAAAACATGACAGGTTGTCAGGACTTATTAAATGAATATTGGGAGAAAAATGGCAAGGTCAAGAAGCAATCTCTCACATCACCCGTAAATAATGTTCCTGTTATTCATCTACAAATCCCAAGGACCTCAAGTTCTCAGTCGCAGAGTAAATATGTGGTTTCGGTTACCAAAGTGGGTCAAACACGCGGCACAGAAAGCAAGATACCAGATAAAGAAACTAAACTCCAAAGTGGCGATAACAGAAAGTCTCCTTTGAATAATAATACAATTCAAATGAGACATATATTGCCAACTTTGGCACCAAAGAAAGATCCAAATCAAACAACTAATGCATCTGTAAAGGAAGCTGTACAAACTCTACATACACATAGAAATATTCGTGTTCTACAAAAGAACAGCATAGTTCTACTCAATCCGGACGCGTTGTTAAAATCATCAAACGATTCCAAATTCGTAAGTAAATGTTTATTAACCGCCAGATGCTTATGTGCGAGAAAGTTAGTAACTGAATATTTTAAATTTTAGGTTTGCGTGGTGACCCCAACAATAGAAGGTCGAGCAGTGCAAAGGATTTATGATAATGCAACAATTGAATCCGATGGAGAAAAGTTTGTACTTTGTGAATTTGAAGGCAGCAATATCATAGAAGTTGTCCCACATTCGTGTTTCAACAAAATTGTAATTATGCGTAATGGTCTTTCAGCAAAATTGAAGCATGATAAAGAAGGCATTCTTGATGCTGGTGATACCAATAGTGGCATAACACTTGTATAAAGATTTAATATTTGGTTCACTTTCACTGTGATTGATTCACGATTAATACAAACTATATGTAATATAAGTAGTTTGTGAGAAGTGGTTCACATTCAGATCAAACGTGACTGAATACTGATAAGATAAAGTGCCTAAATAGTTAATTTTTCCAAATATAAAAACCTATCCCCTTCGGGTAGTGGACTATACTCAACTGTGAATATAGTAATTAACTGTACTGACCAATTTTTTGTACAATATTTTTCTAATTCTTACTGTTGATAAAATGAATTAATAAGTGAGTGGGCAATTGTGATCTTGCGGTAGGTCCACTCAGATTAGATTAGCGATTTTTTATGTAAGTTAGTTTCTTACTGTACGATTGGTAGGTAGGTTTAGAACGTATAGAATATGAATGTGTGAAAGTAATGTACTGTAAATGTAAAGTGAAGTAAATTACTAGACTGCTAATGCTAGTAGACTTGTACTTTAACTTTCTATTTTATTGTTACTTTTATAAATATTTTAGTAGATATATTTGAGTTCACTGAACGGAAACGGTAACGTTAAAGCTGACATGTTAATTATATCTGTATATTCTTCTTTCCTCTTTCCCATTAATCGTTTGTAGTTATAGTAAATAAATAAAGAACTTATTCGCAGTGTGTCAGTGCATATTGTGTGAATGGACGTGTCTGAATTATTGATGTGACATACTCATGTTAATACGAACCCATATATAATATTGCAATCAATGCAATGGCAATTGGCAGGAGTCCCCCGCCGCCCTGGCATCAACTTCTTTCTTTTTTTTGTCCAACTAGCCTAGCCTTCATGCAATGCACTTCTATTCTAATGGACTATGGGGTAAGCCTATACTGCCTGGTGCCTGCACTCGCCATGCAAGAATTCTATTATATCACCGCGAATATAGAATCTAGACTAAGTGATCTACCTGGCACGTTCTTATTCTTTTTATCTTTTATGACGATATAATAATAGCATTTATTGTCCAGAATTTTGTGAAATTGTACATTTACACGGATGACGGAATTCTCCAAATCTATCTGTGTGCGTAAGTATAGTCCAGAAGTCCAGATTAAATGCTACAATTGTCTAGGTCTAGACTTTTAAAGTGGTGTTTTGTCGAAATTGAAAAAAATAGTTCAGCAGTAGCCTTTTGTACCACTGCAATGGCTAAATCTAAATGGGAGTACGTCAAAACTTTTGAGACTGAAGATATTTTGCTTCCGAATTGTTGGTCAGTTGCAAGGATTGATGGGCGAGGTAGGCTTTTTACGTTTCGTCTTCTGTCAATGTTTTAAACAGTCAAAAAATGCTTGTCTTGTAATGCTTGTTGTGTTTTGCGCCTTTCACATGTCGGTATGTTACATGAAGTTACATGTAACTGTCTTCAGTCTATGTACTAATATAATGGTACTAATGCAATGTAGTTTTAAGTCTGTATGAATTGAAAGATTGTGTGTGTGTGTATTCAGTATATTGTAAAAATAAAATTACTTTAATTTGTTTGGTTAGGATTTCACAAGCTGGCCAAAAAACACAAATGGAAAAGGCCCAACGATGACCGAGGACTTAAATTGATGAATCAAGCTGCCAAGACTGTTATGAGTGAATTTAAGGACATCGTTCTCTCGTATGGACAAAGTGACGAATATTCATTTGTATTTCGACGAGAAACTGAGGTCTGTACATTTAACCATAGAATTGATATCATCTTCCCTTCTTAAAGCTTATTATTATTCATTTCATTTGTACGTTGTTATTATGTAAAGTATCCCCGACTAGACAGATGATGAGACAATCCGTCTCTGATTCTGGATTAGGTATCATTCGATACGTACGCCTATACGTAACGTAGTTCTCCTTCTCATCTCATCTCATGTACCTATACAATAATAGCAGAATGATGATGTCTCATTTGATTGTTCAATTCGAGTTTAAAAATAATTTATAGAAATATTAATTGTAAAAGTGTATGTTTTATTTATCCAATATTATGTTGGTCTTTCTAGATATTCCAGCGAAGGTCAAGTAAAATAATCACTACTCTAGTTTCAAAATTTTCGAGTTCATTCGTTTTTTATTGGAAGGATTACTTTCCCGATGAAGACTTGTTGTACCCACCGTCTTTTGACGGCCGTATGGTATTATATCCTACGGGAAAAAATCTACGAGACTATTTGTGCTGGAGACAAGCGGACTGTCACATCAATAACTTGTATAACACTGCATTTTGGTCGTTAGTTCAACAAGGAAATCTGACAAATAATGAGGTATAGTTATCGCTATCACTTTCCAATATGGCATTGACTTACTAATTTAATTGCAAATGTCTTCACCATTTTGAACACGAAACATTTAATAGTAATGGCTTTTTATTTTTATTAGGCCCAAAAGCGATTGTCCGGAACTCTTTCTGGTGAAAAGAATGAAATTCTTTTCGCCGAATTTGGGATAAATTACAACAACCAGCCGGAGCTATATCGAAAAGGAACAGTGTTAGTTCAGAAGCCTAAACCAGCCTCCCGGGTCAGAAAATCTTCGAATTCAGAAAAGAGAGAAAATGACACCATGGAAGAATCAACTTACGACATTACAGAACTACATTGTGATATTATCGGTGACCAATTTTGGAAGGAGAATCCTCATATTATGAACAACAGTGATGATTAGTCTATTTTTCAATTGACAATTCTTTTGATACGGGGTATTAAATGTAATAATTTTGGCATTTCAATTATTTTTTAAGTACTTAGAATAGTCTCTGTTTAGGGTCGCATTAAAAGTCGGTTTAACTATTATTATACTAATATACGCGCTTTGCTTCACTGCTTCGATCGTTTTCACAATAATAATTACCAATACCTACAATATATACTTCTTTGATGTCTTTGACGACCGGAAGGCATGTCCCCTTCCCCCTTCCCAGTAGCATGAGAAGTTATTTTACTTCAGTCGTTATATTTCGGGGACATGTGAAAAAATGAGCAATAAAATGCCAGTACTAATAATGCCTTATATTGAACTTTTGTACCCTTTTCGTTCAGAGTAAACATTGTACTGTACGATTATGTTTGCAAAAAAGTTTGTATTATTACGCACGCATTATATTATGATACCTACACGTGTATTGTACACACGTACATGTGTTTGCATGTAAGTGTTATCTGCATACTAAATATAAGTGTGTATTCGTATTCGTCCAACACAAACTTTATTGGTAATATAGTCCGATTTTTTTATAGTACTCTATGTAATTATGTCTATAAATTAACAACATCTAAATGTAAAAATTATTCTCAGTGGAAAGTTATAATAACTTTATAGAAGAATCTATAAAGCTAAATACATTGCTTTGCAGATTCATTTTATGCTTTGAATGCCTATATATTCTAAAAATTGGTATACCTAATCTAATAAAATTAAACTCAATTACATAATTTCCTTCCCTGTAGTTTTGTCTGAATGTACTAATAGTAAGTAGCCTAGAAATAATACTGGAGTTTGTTTTATTAGCATCTTAATCTTAATATGCACTTAAAAACATGTAAAATATCTGTTCCCAAAGCAAGTCATGTCGTTCCAAAGAATTTCGGCTCGGCTGGGGGGTATGGGGCTGATTACATTTTAATGGTCAGTGCAGTGGACTTGGACATTCATTGTTTTATTAACCCGTTGTGTTAGACTTGGACTGAAAGTAGCCGCCAACAGGCTATGTGATTGCGTTGAAGTTGAACTCAATACGAAAGTGCCGAACAGCGAATGCATGACTCGACTCTGCAGGAGTGCTAGAGGTTTAGATGGAATGAAACGAAGAGGAAAAGATGTGTAAAGTAGATTCCCTGTTTAGCTTGTGTTGTTATATCCTGTCTGTGTATGTAAGTGAATCCTCACTCATCCTCTTTAGCTCTGCTCTGTCATATCTGTATAGCAAGTTTAGCAAGTACATAAGTGGCAAGTGCAAGTGTGTAAAAGGGTAGAGTCGGGTCGAGTGTTTACGAAGTTTATGTACATCTTACATACATATAGCTAAAGCAAGCCCATTGTGAATGCAAGAAGTTTTAGCAAGCGAAGAACTTGGGCCGGGCTGTGATTTTGCGATTTGTATGTGACAGTGCAGTGGGTGAATCAGAAAATTGGTATAAACAACTGTCAAGTGTCCGGGAGTGTTTAGTTTTCCACAATTAGTTTGATTTGGATGTGTTTGCGTACACACCTTAATTCGTTTCGTCACTTTCATTGGAACTAAGAGTTAAAATTAGGTAGGATTGTTTTTCAATATTTTTTATCACTGAGGTGGGCTGTGGGTATTAGGCTTTCAAGCTTTCTGTTCTAAAAAAGGAAAAGAATTAATATTTTTATTCTACTTACTGTTTTAGGAAAAAGTTATCTTTCAAGGACACGTAAAATGGCAGGAAGACTTCCAGCTTGTGTCATCGATGTTGGAACCGGGTAAGAAACGATTTTTTGGTTATATTTCCAAAGTTGACACCCGGGTATAAGAAACCAGTAGTGTAAACACCACACCGGTGCAACACCGGGCCGGTGGTATGTAAATACTGATGGTTCATCCTTATTTCATTTGCATTTAATTAGGTATACGAAGCTTGGATTTGCTGGAAATAAAGAGCCCCAGTTTATATTTCCTTCTGCAATTGGAATTAAAGAGTCGGCAAAAATTGGAGATCAAAACACCAGGCGCTTAACAAAAGGGGTTGAAGATCTAGACTTCTTTATCGGAGATGAAGCATTCGAAAATCCAGGATATGCTGTCAAGGTTAGATTTTGGATTTGGATGTTTAGGAATTGGGAATAAATTCATCAAATAAATGTGCATATAATATGTAAAATGTAAAAACGCAGTGTTGAGATCTTCGTGTTAGTTATAAACAATTTGCAACAACTTTAACTTTATTGTCACATTTGTATTTAATCGACAGTATCCTGTTCGTCACGGATTGGTTGAAGACTGGGATTTGATGGAAAAATTCCTGGAACAGTGTATATTTAAGTACCTTCGAGCTGAACCTGAAGATCACCATTTCCTACTTACAGAACCCCCTTTAAATACCCCAGAAAATCGGGAGTACACCGCAGGTTTAAAGAACTTTGAACACATGCCGTAGTTTAGTAGCATTTACCAATATATTTATCCTGATTGAATATTCGAATTTACTTATACAATATGGAAAATTCCTTTTATAACAGAAATAATGTTTGAGTCATTCAATGTTCCTGGACTGTACATTGCTGTGCAAGCTGTGCTTGCACTTGCTGCGTCATGGACTTCTCGTCCTATGGAGGAAAGGACTTTGACAGGTATTGTCATTGACAGTGGAGACGGAGTTACACATGTCATTCCAGTGGTATGTTCACTCAATATTATCGAAATGCTAATGCTATCTTTACAATTTATTTGTTACTTTAGTTCTTGTCTATCAATGTGTTTTAGGCGGAAGGGTACGTCATTGGAAGTTGTATTAAACACATTCCAATTGCTGGACGTAACATTACGTATTTTATTCAGTCATTGTTGAGGGAAAGAGAAGTTGGAATTCCCCCTGAACAGTCATTGGAAACAGCAAAAGCAATCAAGGAAAGATATTGTTACATCTGCCCGGATATTGCTAAAGAATTTGCAAAATACGACAGTGATCCAGCCAAATGGATGAAAAAATTCGATGGTATTAATTCAGTTACAAAACAGCCATTCAACGTGGATGTAGGCTATGAAAGGTTTTTGGGACCTGAAATTTTCTTCCATCCGGAGGTAACATATTTATAATGTATATTAATGCAAGTATTGATTTTTGATGTTGTTTATTACCTAGGATAAGTTCTGTATGTACATATGTAAATTATATATTGCTTTTTAGTTTGCCAACCCGGATTTTGTCACACCCATATCAGAAATTGTGGACAATGTGATACAAAACTGTCCTATTGATGTGAGACGTCCTCTCTACCAAAGTATTGTTCTTTCTGGGGGCTCTACCATGTTTAGAGATTTTGGTAGGCGTCTTCAACGGGACATCAAACGTGTTGTAGATGGCCGACTGAAACTGAGTGAGTCATTAAGTGGTGGAAGAATAAAGGTAACCTATTTTAGCACTCATTTCTCTTTAAGATTAACAAATGCATCCTGAATATGAACACATTTCTAATTTTGTTTGTGTTCATTTCAGCCCAAACCAATTGAGGTACAGGTAATAACCCATCATATGCAACGATATGCAGTGTGGTTTGGCGGCAGTATGCTTGCATCAACGGTAAGTTTTATAATGATAATAAGTAGTTTATAATAAATAAATGAAAAGTACACGTATTTATAAATCTGAATGTTCTGTAGCCTGAATTCTACCAAGTTTGCCATACCAAAGCTGCCTATGAGGAATATGGTCCTAGTATCTGTCGTCACAATCCCGTCTTTGGAAATATGACGTAATTTTTATAAAAACGCAGCAAAATCTACATGCTCAATTCCTACAAAATTAAATACTGACTTTTTTCTACTACTACAGGTCTTAAGTCTTGTTTTCCTAATTTCATTAACAACAATCCAGTTGTTACCTTCACAATTTCCTTGATCGCACGGTTTCTATCAAACTTAAATACTACAAATTGCATGCTTACCTACCTTTGATTAATGCAAGACCTAACTGACCTATGGAATGGTATGACAAATCAATAGCTAAATTAGTTACTATTATTTAATTTATGCTAATTTTTCATTTTGGGATAATTTTTGATCGTGTATTTTGCTTGCTTTGTGAGATTTCGCTTAGTAATTTATTTTGAAGCATTTCTGTGTATGTAGCTTTGTAAATATTTACATAACCTCCTCTTTAAAACTAATTTTAAACTGTCTCTATATGGATCCTTTCCGTTTACTATGTTAAATTATAGATTTGTTGACATTTTGTAAACTATTATTGTTATGTGAAATTCAGACTGGCGTGTTTACTACTAGAGTACATATTATGTAGAAAATAACTGCCAATTTGTAATTTATACAATTATATACTACAACTTCCAAAAGAGAAGTGCCCAGGTATTCTTAATTCCGAAATGAATGTATAGCGAGCACACTTGCTATGTGACTACCTGCACAGCACAAGATTAATACACTAAACATAATTCTTTACATAGTTAATAGCTTAGTACGTAAAGTAAAACAATGTTTGTATCTGTTATACAGTGACACACTTTCAACGAAAACTACTTAAACAAATGTAGAGACTTACAGATAACTGACTCATTTTTCTTGCTCGCTCAAATGACACCCTATTGTTTATTGTTAATATAACAAAGGTGTACAATACAACACCACGGATGCGAATTTGTAATATAATAGTTAATGTTAATCTATAACTACCTAAAATTCTATTCATATAACACCAGAACAAGATGCAATACATTTGTGAACTGTATGTAACTAACAAGACATAAATAAATCCAAACCATTTACGTATTAACTTTACTATACAATATATCTGAATCTGTAGTAGTGATGTTTAATATTTTCATCTCGTAGTTTTAGAAAATGTATGCAAGTACCTACTTAATGCATGCTTGCTTATGTGTAGGAGTTTGGTGCAGCAGCTAAACTAGTAATTGGCACATCGACTTTAAAGAGCTTTTTAATAATTCCTTGTAATCCAACCTAAGTTATCCGTATTCTTCATACTGCAAAAATGTTGTTTTAAGTTAGAACTTTATCTTTCCATGACTTTAATTATAATATATGATCATTATTTATTTACGCATTGTATTGATATGGTGTGCGTTGGAAAAAAGACAACTTTTGTTAAATGGCATGCTTTAAATGATTACAAGTGTTTAGATTTTTATTAGCCAGGGGTAATTTATTGAAAACTCCATAACAGTTTATTACTCCGTTCGTCGCATATCGCATCGTAATACCAGCGTTTCATTTAATGCACCATACCGTTATATTATTTGAATACCTAATTAAAAACACTAATTAAGTATAACCATTTTCATTGCGCAACAAGAATTTCCCGACTTCATGTTTAACATCACATTACTTTCATAGTACCTCAGATAAAAGAAAATAATATTTCATATTATAGAACGATTTATTTATAGTTTAGTATGTACATAGCTATGTACATAATGTGTAGATACTACATACCTAATTAAATCCGTTTTCGCAGTTAGAAACTATATTATTTATTACACATGGTTACATGTAGCCTCACGTATTTAAAAATGTTATTTAACAGTAGTTCAAAGTTCAACATACAAGAAAGTGAAGACAAGGTACATTAATATGTAATGCAAACATAATCTGTTTTGTAAGGACCTTAACAATCTTAATGTAAGATACATGTACATACAACAAAGAATTAAATCTTAACATTACTTATCTTAGGTAAGTAAGTAGCTAGTTTTACATAGTTGTTAACATTAATTGCGTATAGGTTAAGATTTAAAAGAATGGCACATGAAATATATTGATGATTTTACATTTTAAAATATTTCTTAACTTATTAAATACATTTACTTATAGTTAGGTACTACTGATAGTGTTAGTCCACCTATTCATTAATACTTAAGTAATTTAATTTTATCTAGATAATAATTATAATGTTAGTTAACTGATTTAATTTTAAAAATTACAGTTTCGAGTGTGTGCGTAGCGTACGAGAAATCTCAATTTGCATCGGGTCCTGCTTTGACCTGAGCTCGTCATTTAACTTTTATGTTCATTTCAACGATTTTCCTTAATGCAATAACGTATAGGCATAATAAGCACCATTACACGTAATCAAATGCAAATTGTACATAGAGTACACAACAAAGAATAATAGTATAATCTAGCTAACCTTCTAACAAGTAAAAGCACACCAATTTGACAATTTATAATAAAGAAGTTTACAAAATAAATAAGATGTTAAGTAGACCTATATGATATTTATGTGTTACAGTACTACAGTACATTATATACAATAAGTTTGATTACAATTTGAACTTTTGTGTGTAAAACAGCGTTACCCCTCCTCTGTACATACTCATTTTACGTTATCATTTCTAGATTAGCACTAAATGCTGATAATAATAATTAAAATTGCTAAATAGTGTCTCATCGTATGTGTCGTACCTACCAACTATAATAATAACTAGTATCGATAGCTTCTATAACTGTGTGCCAAAGACCGATAAGGTAGTTTCACGCACGGCACACCTATATACCTTTAAGAACTTCCAATTGACTTTACTGACAATGAGTGGGTCATGACTCTCCTGATTATTAATTCCTAGTCTTATTGGGAAATATGCGCATTATCTTATATAATACGTATATTTCAGAAACTCAGCGTATTTTAACAAAATGCATGTACAATCGCAGCACCTGTACTTAGCGTATACTTATTGACTTTCCGGTCCTTATAGGTATGTACTTATGTAGTATTTAAATATATCATCCAAACGTAACAAAACAAAGTATATGTGTAGATTTTCATATCGAATATCGGCTCAAACCTAATGTAAACCTACAAAAGTGTCTAGACTTTCAAAATCACATTTGTTTGAATTATTGGATAATGTTTATCAAAACTATAGGAATTAACAAGTAAAATAGTTTAAATGTTTCTTGCCACCAACATTATGCCTGCTTGTTTAATGAGGTGCTCCCATTTGTATTTACCTATAACATAACAGTTGGAATGTTTGGAAGTTTTACTGTGGACTTGATCTATTTAAGATTGCATTGTAAATATAATTATAATTTAGTCTGTAATGGCATTACAAGTTTATTATGATTTTTAGTCGTAATTTAGAAACAAGAAACATTGGCTAAGCTATTTGTGGTTTTAATTTACAGCTTTGGCAGGTACTTCACAAAACATTATTTAGTTTTCAGCACAGGTGTATCTATGGACTCATTCTGCTTACTTATTAATCACAATCATATTAGTATTAGTTTTGTCTGGATTAGATATAGGTTAGGTATATTCTTGTAACATTTACTATGTGTTATATGTATATTTACAACTATTACAACAGTTAATTAATGAAGTTGAATCTTACATAAAGTAGGTACTATATTATATAGGTACTTGGCATTGATAATTTATTTAAGTATCTGTGTTGACATAAATGAATTTTTCATAATATTATTCAATTTTACCTTTCTTTATAGTCCCAATATTTAAGTCCTGTCAGTTGTCCCCATTTTCCTTACCGTAAATCATCGTATAAGGTAATGTAAGGAGTAAGATATGTCAAAATGTGCAACAATTCATGGTAGGTAATACATATTATAGTTACTTTGAAAGGTACTATCGTTTAGTTTGTTCAGGTATTTTATTTAAAATTCGACGAAGTATTTGTATATTTAATTACTTGGAAACTACATTTATCTCAGAGTTTTGTTTGAGAATTTGTAGATTCTACATGTTCTTCTGATTTATCTGTGGGAGAATTAGTAGTATTAGTTGAAGCGGTATTAAAAGGAGTCTCATCTTCCTCTTCGCCTTCGTCTCCTTCATCGATAACACTTGTGGTGTTGATGGCATCTGCGATAACTCTTGCTGCTGAAGACGCTGAAGCGTTTCTCTCGAATTCATAAAGATCTTTATCAGTCTCTTCTGCTACTTCTGGAATGGGCATTGCTAAAAATGTGGAGCCCCTTCTGGACACCATAACAGGGGTGACCGGCGTTGGCTCTCCTCCGGACGTCTCCATGCCTGGAGGACTTGGTCCACTGCCGTCGGACCCTATCGAATGTCTGGGAGACTCTATTCGAGATTGTTGTAGACTTTGAAGTGACCCCCTTCTGGAGCTTTGCGTTGAACCTATGCTATCACGTTTAAATAGTCCTATTACGCTTGGCATCTTTGGCTGACCACCAATTCCACCTACGAAAAATATGTCTCCCATTAAAATCACACGACAAACAATATGTAAAATACTTTATTTCTGTTACAGATAACAGATCAGCAAAAAATAATTATTTTTCACTTACCCAAGAATGTATTGGTTGGAGAATTATAAGCTAAATATTCTTTGTTCGAAGACCACGCTGGGAATTCGTTTTGTCGGTTATTAAACCCGCTTGCCTCGAAATCTTCATCTCCCCTCTTCCAAGGGAGGACTGCCTCCATTTGAGTTGGCGAACCATTGCCTATTAGGATTTTAAAATGCATTTTCAATTATACTTTACAGTGCAATTATTAAAAAAGAAATGTTATTTGTACATAAATGTATATATAAAAATACCATCTTCATCGCGTGTCACTCTGCGAGCAGGAGAAACTCCTAAAACAGAAAGTAATAAAGTTAGACTTGCTTGAAATCCCTTGGTTGTATAATCAAGTTAACCAATAGCCATAAATAGTATAGCAGCGATATCATATCCTGCAAGTTAGTTGATAAAACCCTTCCACTTTACAAATAAGTACATATTTCTTGCGTTATTAGAATGCATTAGTTTAGGAGTTAATTAGTTAATCGATTAGTACGTACGGTATAGTGCTATCTGCTATTAAATAATGTATTTATAATACACATACCACCCAAACTGTTGTTAGGAGTTAGGATCCGAATTAGAATTCGTTAGGTAATTTTAGCGTTAAGGCTCAGAGTACCGAAACAAGAGAGATTCATAAATGATCATTTTATATGAGTTCTCCATGGCTGACTTAACCATATTATGTAATATTCATGTTGTCATAAGAAGGTACCGATATAGTACATGCAATAAACTGTACACAAATTCGTATTTCTCCATATGCACCACAAAAATCTCCATAAAGATGCTCCGCCTGTATACCAACGTCTATGTATAATAAACAGTGTAAGTAAACAACACGTCCAATAAAAATAGGAAGGTATATTGGTTTTTTGCTGCTTGGGTATTATAATCTACTTTGAAAGTATTTTTAATACTTCAATGAATCTACACAGTGCATTATACCAAAGTTCGAGTAGTACATATTTTTGCGAACTGGAATTTGGGTTGAGTCGTGTGGTGTCGTCGTACAGTGGTGTACTATACAGGTATTGGTTTACGGACAAAATAAGATAGTTGGTACAGTTGCCTTTAAATGTCTGTAGAATTTTATAATATTGGTATCACATTAGTAGTAATGTAGATAATTGAATATATTTGTACATACGCAGTGAGAATTGTAGAAACTTTAAATAGTTTGTAAAATCTAATTCTAGTATAGAGATGATTTCTAAAGGAATTTTGCGAAGGTTTTAGGACACATTTATCCATAATTACAGTTCCAAACTTACCTACCATAAGTTTGACTTGTCTCACATTAATCTGAACATGTAGTAATTTGTAATGTCATATAGCGAAGATAATTAATTACTTCCTGCTCCAAAGTCAGTTTCGTGTGGTCATGTCATTACGCATAAAGAGATGTGTACCTACGCGTAGGTTAATTCCCCAATGCCATAATCATAATCCTAGTTTTCCCGTCCTTTTGTTATCAGTCAAATGCAAATTCACTCTTAGTAATTCGCAGCAACAACGACGACACCATGAGTCATGGCCATGACATGGCCCACAGCAAAGGTGTTATATTATATACATTTCAAATAGAATGTAGTCTCCATTCCCACGGGGAAACCCTGGCATTTTTAAATACTAAAGCAAACTCCTTCAGCCATGCTTAAATAATAGAGAGAATGTTTTATCCGTAAGCCCGTTGTTAAGAGAGAGGCAGCTTCTTGTTTCGCTTATATTTGATGTATTTAAGAGAAATGATATAAATTTTACTGAATCGATTATTGGTTTGGATAATAGTTCCACTAGGAGTAGGAGTATTGCTGGTATTGGTATTGTTATTGATAATAATCCCTGTACTGGGATCCCTTCTCCAAGGCAATGTGACTTCTGTCACCGTTGGCGTATCATCGTAGTCAATCGCTTTTGACATACGACGATTCTGGTGTCTGTGGATTGGTTGGGCATTGTGTGGATAAGCTGTTTCCATGAAGGACTTGATACTACTACAACTGGATTGTGACCAGCGTCTCTCACTCCAATCCTTATGGTAGTCACCTGCTATTTTAGTTAACATGTTTATTTATCTTTACCGTTTATGAACCCGTAATTCCCTGTAAAAGTCAAACTGCATCTCACGTAACATTATCCAGCATCCGGTATTCGCGGAAGTTCACGGAGGTTAACTTTTTATGTATAAGTAAAAGTAGCCTACCTTTGCAACAATATTATTGATATGTTACAATAAATATACCCTAACACCTGCTTAAATACACTTTGAACACATTTGAATGCGTTTCACACTAGCAATATAAAAATCATATTTATCTGTCAGCATTCTTGATTTAATTTATATCTGCAGAATAGAGGAATATTAAGATCAGCAATTTGTAGCTAATGCTCCTGCAAGTTACTGACTGCATTATTATAGTAAGATACATAGAGTCCCAGACTGCAGCATTTAAATTACAATCCAAAGTCTGGGTGAAAGGAATTTCCGTTCAAACTACTACATACTACTTATGCTTCGGTGTTTATAATTCTGACAAACTCTGGTCTGCATCACACCATTTGTGTTTGCATTGCATTGGTCCTAATTCTCCGAATGTGAGGGCATTTCTCCTCTCATTATATCAATATGATGATATTTATAAGTAAAAGTTACCAAAACAAACTTGCTATTAGGCAGTGTCACTAATCTAAAGGACAATATGTTTGCATTCCGTATTCAAAGGCATTTTCTACATCTGTATAAGTACCTATACACATTTCATGTACATATATTTTACTACGGCTACTGACGCTGCATATTAGTTCCTGCATGTGCTCTACTTTTGGCATTTAATGTTGTATCTCTGCAGAACAGATCTGTTTTTCGCTAAAAATTGTTTTAAGCACGAATACAACGCAAATACGCATACTTAACAAACGGACAAATAGATTTTCGTTTAGATTAGCCAACGAACGTACAAAGAGAAACGAACCTACTATTAATGCGGGTTCAAATTCCCCTTTCAGATCAAATTCATTTTTGGCTACTACACGGTACAAGATAAATAAATAAACTGCCTGAAATGAGAACTTACTTGAGCCTCCGCCAGCAATGAAATAAATACCGACGTCTCCATCCGTTCTATCTTCACTGTGTGTGTGTCTTCTTTGTACTCTAGCGTTACCTTCATCGGCCATTGTGAACACAGGGTTATCATACTCTGTAATTTAATAAATGTAAGCATTAGGTAAAGCTAACATGAACATTGGCTGTAAGTGGATTACTTCCTATGCAGTCATAAAAATTAGATTACCTTCTCCAAAAGTTATTCTTCCATTAGATATAACTCCACCATCTCCGCCCTGCATATATCAAAGTTTGCCAAATTAGACATTAATAACTTATCGAGGATAATTATAAGCACATAAAATATTTTTGAGATATTCCATGTTTTATCATATCGTAAAATTCGTCATTAAATTATTTATTTGAAGCATTTATTATGCTAATGGACTTGAACTAGCATCTGGCTTGGCTGGATGATCTGCCCTGTCCATATTGTGTATATCAAGTCGTCTGGATTCTGCATAGTCTATAACACCCTTGCCTTGGTACATAAAAAGTGGCCCATGAAATTAACATACTAGCACGTAGTATTGTAATGACTTACTAACTAAGATAAAACCGCTTCGCCAATGTCTTACTAAGTAAGGCACTTGTAAAATTTATTACATGATCACGCCTGACTAATTAAAAGATTGATTATCTTAATTAGTTTTACGCAGTGCTAATAGCTTAATGAAAAACGATAATTCATCACGATTTATGCGATGACCTGGAAATTAATGAAATATAAATGAGCTTATCCATAACCAAATATAGTCAAACACTTTATATAAGTGGATTTATTACTGTAAACATGAGATAGTGCTCTCCAACTTTAATTTAAGCCCAAAGGTTAAAGTTCATAGGCCACTTAAATTGTTATAGTGCACTTAGAGCTAGATAATTTTTTCATCCATGCGTTTTATGTGTAGCACATAATATCGTATCAGATAGCTATTGAAAAATGACAGGATTGCAAATACACGGAGAGTAATGTTATTCTGAAAACAATAAGGTTGCCGATAAGGAGATCTACACGTGTTGTTAACTTACATAACTCAGATATTTATATCGCTAAGACCCAAGTAAGAGGTCTCCTTAAAATTGGTACCTATGCATTTGTGGACTCAAAAAGTAAAGTCTCTAAGCCTAAGTATAAAATAGTCTCAAGATTTTCTTACCTTTGCACCGATTCCAGTACGGCGAACTTTATTAGACTTCAGAGCCTTTTCACTGACCATTTTCTTGAAGTTCATTTGAGTTTTGTAGTTCACTTGTGGCTGCAGTTCCGTACCCAAGTCTTTTTCATGCACAGCGTGACGACTGTAACTCAAGCGACGATGCTATTGATACAAACAATCATTAATTTAAAAACATGAACCATTTAATCTCATATGTCAACTATCCTTCTTGTGAAATAGAAACTCAGTAGCGCTTTAACTTTGTGTTAACATAAAAATGCTTACTCTTCTGTATGGTTTGTACAACTCCTCAGCTAAGAGATGATGTATCTTAGCATCTGACATGTCTTTTCTGGACAAACTGTATTCCAATTCTTGTAAATCCAAATTCCATGTGCTTCCTTCCATAGTTTGAAGATTTCCCGAGCTAGTGAATTAAGCATTGCATAATTATGTAAATATTTACAATAACTGTAACATCTTAGTCTTAGTGTATGCATGTTAAGTTAACAAGGTGTGTTGTGTTTACTAAGTAACACTAATAAAGAAAATAATTGGACGAACCTTCCTTGTAAATTATTCAAACTATTGCCAAAGTTATGATTTCTGACAAGGGCAGCCATGGCTTCTGGAGAAAGTTTGTTAAGGTTGATATTACTGGCCCCCGGAGTACGGTTCATCATATCCATTGCATCTCTCATTGTCAACTTGGAATAAGTTTCCAATATCTTCGGCTCTGCTCCTTTCAAATCTCGGATGAGACAAGGCCGAATGTATGCATTGTCAAAGTTTTTAAATCTATGGGGAACATAAATAAATACAATTTATCTTTTATTTCGTTACACTAATGATTTACACTCCCTATTAAGGCTTTATCTTAAGGCGTGCAAAAATAGGCACCGCTCCTAGTTACAAAGTGTCACTTATTGTCTTAATGGTGCCTATATAGCAATTGTCAGTTGTCTATTTACTAAAGTATAGCCACCATAATTTAATAAGTATACATGCATGATATATTTATCTGGTACTAACTTGTCTCTCAGATTATAATGGCCAAATTGCCCCACAAGGCTCTCCAACACAGCCATTGTGTGATCCATCAACTGAAAACAATGAGAAACGTCAAGTTACAAATTTCACACTTTTACTAACTATAACAAGGCTATTGTTTGTATTTTAACAGGTTATTGTAGCATGAATTTGCATATGGGCAAGTTATTATTGTAAATTGTTATAATAGATTATACTTACACGCTCGTGGATACGTTCATTCATTGTAGGTTTCCTTTTCTCTGCTTTTTTTACTTTTAGCCATTCTACTAAAGGTTTGATAGTTATCCCCTAAAGAAGAACAAAATTGGCATCTGTTAGCTAACTTCTCAAGATTTTGTTACATATTGCGTGTTAACATATATTTAGATCAATAAAGGTTATATAGGGACATATACATATTTGTATATTATGTATATGTAGTAGACATGCATCAATAGATATATAAATACATAACCAATACTTGCATACGTGCATTTTCATCAGCTGAAGTGTTTCATGTTCTTGAAGAATAAACAACGCAAAAAGAAGTAGGTCTACATTGACCACTCCACTTTACTATTGATATTACTCTTGCTCAATACATTTGCTTAATATATCTTATCTGGCCACTCACCTGCACGAAGACCGTGAAGTAGATGACAGTGATTGTCGTAGTGATGAACATCCGTCTCAGCTTTTCGTTGCAATTCACGGCATCCAGTTCAATCAATAACACTAAAGCGAAGGCAACTGCTCCTCGCAAACCTCCATAGGACATCACAAACTGGTCAACTTTTCCTAATTTGTGCAAGCGGAATCGATTGGCCAGGGCAGATAGACATATTGTACCTATGAAACGAGAAAATATTTTATGGATGTTAGTATAACAGTAGTATACTCTTTTTCCCTATATATGTATGTACGTGTAGTAAATATTTATCCCTCAGGATATCTTACCGATGATACGGTAAACACTGCAGAATAGAATTGTACACCCAATGAACCACCAGTTCCAGTCATGTTCATCATGAATGGTGGAAACTCCCAGGAACATGAAAATAATCGTTTCAGAGGAACTGCTTAACATCTTCATTGCGTATTTTACGGTTGTGTGAGATTTTTGAGATATATTTGCCTCTACGTAATTCTTCATTGTTATTCCACAGAATGTAATTCTATAAAATTGGATTTCATTAACAAAAGCTATAGTTTAAGCCGGGTTTTAATGCATTTTAAGTTACAGGATGCACTTTACGTAACTTTTTAATTATTTATCCAGACATCAATAATTATTGTAATGTAGGTTACTATTTATAAGGAAAGAGGTGACTGCTAATACTTACGCCAATATACCGGACATGTGGAAAGTTTCCGCACAAAGGTAAGCGAGGTAGGCCATAACGAAAATAAAGATGGGTTCAATAACTCTGACGTGGTTAGTGAATCGGGTAACGAATCCGGTGAGAAATCCCCAGATAATTCCAATGGCCGTTCCTCCAAGAGCTACTACCGGGAAGGAAGCAACTCCTTTGAGCATTTCAATTGCTGTAACATTTTCTGCGCCCATAACTGCATACTCTTCAAACATGTGGTACAGCACCTAAAATTCATTTTATAATTTAAGAAAGTGCAAATACAATATGCCAACTAGTTATGAATTAAACACCCTATATAGGTAAAGGATGCTAATGGGTCATTGCGCGAGCAATTAAATATTTTAGAAGTAAAAGTACTTTTGTTTATGGGAAATTTTGGTTGTGTATAGCAGTAGTACCATTGTATGTTTTGCATTGTGTTTAAACCATAATAATGCGGGTAATTTATGGGAAACTGGAACACGAAGTGTTTAGCATCTATACCCTATATTAGTATAACGTGTAGCTCTAGATCACAATAGAGGCTGATAAATGGAATAGTACATACATATCGTACTGAATGTGGTACTCTATTTGTATATACTGTATATTTAAAGTTACAATTGTGTTTTATTCTCGTATCATCTTTCTGCATTAGGAGAAATATGATGCCCGGTGGAAAATGAAAGTAGCAAGAAATCGATGGATTTGGAAAACCCGAAAGTGCAAAGGGGAAGAATCATTTTGAAATATTCAGCAATGTAATACTATGTAATAAAACTTGATATCTGCATGGCGAAGCACGAATCTAAATATCTACCATGGTATACGAAAGGAAATATGCTACAG
>JAQFYC010001284.1:0-36621 GCA_034694165.1 Tomocerus mixtus | reverse complement strand
ATACACCCAACCCAACAATAAAAACCAGTTCAGTTCACTTGACTTTGACTTGAGTCAGATCGGATCACAACACAACAGCAGAGTGACGATATATTACTATAATATTGTTCAAACTGTCTATAAAGTACTATATTGACAATACTATTAGCAAAGAAAGGTTCTCACTGCATGTGTGCAAGGATTTTTCTACATAATACATATATATATCCTTATGTGTGTGCATACCCTAAATTGTATGTATGTATGTAATGTAAGAGTATTCTGTATTATCTACGCTGTTAGGATATGCCGAAAGTATTTTTAGAATATATGCCTTAGAATTCGTATCTACAAAATATCTTATATGATTGAGTTATAGAAATATAGAATTCATCGGTTCCATTGCCATTCCACGCTCCTCCTTCACGGCAACGAGTAAATTTGCAAAAACTCTTTGCACATCAACCGGAAAACTTTCTCAGCTCACTTGCTTGGTTTGGCTTGGTTGCTACTCACTCACTTTACTTAGTTGGATGATAAGTTCTATTCGAATGGAGGCAGTCAGTAAAGGAACGGACAAACTAACGGGACTTTCTCCTCATCTACTATTCCTGTATCCACCACGTATAACTCTAGTGCATACGTAAACACTACGTAGTATTTACATGCCTTTTCCTACATAGAGATATTTTCTATTTATAAGTATACACAGTAAGTATACAGAGATATATTAGTATACCTGATATTAGATAGTATGTATGTATTATGTATGTATGTATGTAGAGAAAAGAAGAAGCACTTCGACAGAGTACAAACTCGAGACTTTATGCTAAGTGAGATTCTTTGAAAGATGCCGTTGCGAATTAAGCGATTTTTAGCTAGATGATCCTTTAGCTCTTGTACGAGTTAAGCCAAGTTCCGATTACGTGTACGTAGGTACCTACCACCACCCACATTACATTTAGAAAGGGAAACCAAGCAAAAGCGCCGACAGCCAGGCCAGATACACACACTTTTACTTAGCATGAGCCATTTACACTGCTTAGACTACACACGAGTCACGAGCCAAAGTTATATGTTATCCCTTCCAATCCTATCTATCCATCTGTATGCAGATAAGACATCCATTGGAAATGTATTCCACAGATTTGCAATGATAATTCCCTCGCTAAACTTTTTCAGGAGGAAGTTCAGTTCAGTCTGAGTAAGTATTCGCGATTCTTGTGCAAAGATACCTAAGTGACTACACTTTTATAAGTAAAAGACCAAGTGCCTATAGCCTCTATAGCTAAACCATGTGCCTGTTTGTATATTTCATTATTTTTTCATGTATGCTGTATATTATGGTGTGGTATGATGTTATCTTGAGTCGAGCACACAAGAGTAAGAGAAAAGAAGCCATTTGACCTGTCTTCTATTACATTGCTCTTAAATGATGAGTTAGGCAGTCTCCTTCTTTTAGGATATTTATCGCATCCATATTCCATATCTGAATCTATTGCATATTGTAATATAATGGCACTTGCTTGCCCTTCGTCTGCTCTGGCGTGTGTACCTGGATGGATCTGGAATGGCTAGAAATCCTATTATGTACACTACATGTAGGTACCTACATAAATACATAAGAAATATTTGAAATTCTCGGAAGAGAAAGTCGGGGAAAGGGGGAAACAAAAAAAAATGTCTCATGCATTGGACGATGGCGGGGCAAAGGTTACTCGTACACATACCGTACGTGTATAGTATATCAGATAGGTATAGAAATATTATAAATATGTGAGTATATGTTCTAGGTAATAATGTATATGGAAGCTATGTTTGTAACATAGTCTTTGTAACTTCCTGGTCTCTCTTCCACGCAAAATACAATATTATATTCTATGTGGAGAGGATAAGAGCGGGAATAACGCTAACTCAATGGCTCCTACATATGTTCCAGTGCGTAATATTGTATTAGACTCTGAAGAGAAAGCACGCACTTTCTCTTCGAGAGTATTGCATGCAATGTACTGCGATATATCATTGTGCTCAAGTAATGTGGGCTGGAAATAGCACTCGTAGGAAAAGAATTGGCTCAAGACGAGATCGAGGAATAACTACCTACAAAAACGTACAATAAGCGTATCTCTATGTACTTATACGTAGAATACATCTTCAGAATATCACACATATGATCAGAGAATAATATCTGGCGACGGGGACCCCAGTACAGCAGACTATGTATAGCAAACGCAATTTAGAATGGCCATGGCCATGGGTTGGCCATCCCGGAGGAAGAAGGTTCACGGAAGATTCGCAATGAACTGCAGTACCTTCTACGGTACTCTACACATACATAAGAATCTATATTTATAATATTCCTCTATCACATAGGGGAATTATTGCGTACACGCTTTTCTTCTTCTATTATACTTATTATATTCTCTATGAAAATTACTATTACAGCTATGTTTTTGTCATTAATTTTTTGTGCTAATTATTTCAAGTAAATTATTAACGCACTTTCGCAATACGATGCCAAATTAAAATTTCAAGCCATAGACAGAAATACAAACATATTTATAAAGTTAACGACCCCAAAAATGTTTTTGCTTGTTTGCATGCATACAACAGAGAATTTGAAAGTTTCTCTGGTATAAATATTCTCAGCAAGCTTTATTTATATAGTGAAATGTTGCTTACATTTGTGTCTTTATTATCAATATACGTACAACAACATTGAAATACGCTGTAGCATGAAGAAAAGGTAAAAGGTGAACGGGCTCAACATTTTCTCTGGATGTGTATAGGTAAATTAAACATTCCTCTATGTCATGTATACAATATAGTGGTATTTATACACCAATAGTGCCTATAGTCTTAGAGGAGTGGGGGATAGCCCAAGTTAGTGTTTAACACCCCAGCTTGCAGGGTCATGACATGGCGTCGTCCTCTGGGGATTTGTGGACTACAAGGAGAACCTTGGACCTCGCGGCTACTCAATTATTTGCTTGTGATGTGAGTACATGTGCGAGTTGTCTGCTTTCACTCCCTCCCTACAAACCACTTTCCCTCAAATCTTTCTCTTATTTCTCCTACATATCTAGGTAGAAAGTAAGTAAGACGTTATATACCTATAGAGGGATGTAACTAGCATATGGCTGGACAAATATACGTATACTACTTTTATTATGTACATACACATACAATATATGCACTAACTACAACTTGTATCTATGTGTGTGTACAAGGCATAGATTCCCACATATACTTATATATATACTCACTACATAGCAATTAACTATATTAAGCATAAGGCTTAAGCACTATATGCAATAGTGCTACATTTTTTAGATTAGAAAACTGTGTGGTTTGGTTTTTGTTCACACATCCCATCACATCACGTCACAGCAGTGCTGTAGTTTGAGTCGGTCGTCACAAAATTCGTGCAGGGAAAGAAAAGTGGAGTTTCTCTATTAAAAATGACGACATGACATTGGTAACTGACAATGAGTAGGCGAGGAAGAAGAAGTAACTAACTACATATATATAATGTAATGTAGATCAATATGATATGAGATAGCTATGTAATGTACTGAAATTCTCGTCTGTTCTGTAGTGAACTCTTGTATCATGTTTCTGACATAATGCTGCAGGATTACATGTAATATTCTATCTCTACAACGAAGGCCAGGCCACTAATGTTTCTGTGTTTTTGACATGACGTGTAGAAAAAGTGAGTACTGTGTAGTAACCGTAATAGAAGCAAGACCACAGTCAAGATACAAAAATGCTTACAAGTTGCCCTCGTCCTCAAGATAATAATATCCTTTCCTGCACACACACACAGCTTTCTCCGTTTTTTCTTTTCACACTGTAACTGCACTACCGCTTTGTGGTAGCGATATGATATCTTATCTTCCCACGTGTATGTGTAGTATTTGTTAACTGAGTGGCTTAATAACTGCATGGTGGTAAGATATACGGTGCACATGTAGAGATACATAAATGTAAGGGGATTTTTGGGGAGGTGACACTGTTACCTAAGTTTGTATACTGTACCATAAGTATCAGGGTTCGGAAATTTAGTAAATAAAAAATGTTTAGGCAGGTTAAACTTGACCTTTGACTTTAATGTAAATGTTTGCCATTTCTTATACAAGCATTTTTAGTAAATAGTAAATATAAAAAGGAAATTTGACATTTATAACCAAATGTATTACTTTTTAAACCTTTTGGAGATATTGTACCTACCTAATCAAATTTAGCAATAAACAGGTTGATTCATTTTCTAACGACACAAAATAAAAATATTGTGTGATCCGTTTTTAGCAGATATTTAAATATTTAATTACAGAGGCACATTTATATAAACGTCCGGATTCTAGTAGTTATGCATACTTTGTATTTTTTCTTTGTATGTACTGTGCAGTAGAGGTTAGAGGATGACTGTAGATGAAAATACATAAAGGAAGCTAACATTAGTGTAAGTAAGTGTAGATGCGTAGATTGGAAGATGTACGTACAAACTAGTTAGAAAGGGAAGAAGTTAAGCGAAGCTCACGAGTTCACCCTTCTTGCTTTTTCGTCTTCTTCCCTTCCTTCGTCCGCAAACTCTGATTATTTATTAATAGCCATCCTATTATTCTTTCCTCATTCTTCCTATCTCCAACTCTAGCAGAAGAGTCATGACTAAGGCATTGCATGCAGTAAGCAGTACCCGTAGAACGTAGAATCTACTATTTTGACACGACAATAATAAGGATGAGTTTTTTCCTTTTCCCGCTAGAATGATTGTGTAGGAGTAAAGAGTAAAGGAAAATGCTATTCGCCGTATGTTCTGTGGTTTTTGGTTTCGTTTCGTGTATTTTCCTGCATTCAAATTTAACATTCCGCATCCAATCCCTTTGCAAATCCATTTATTTTTAAAACGTAATGGAAAAGTTGTAAAAAGAAATTCAAGTTTAACTTTGGGCTAAATTAAAGTTTTCCATTACATATATACAGAGCAGCGGCTTTTCTCTTTTTTCTAATGTCACAGGAAATGTAATCTAATACAGTGTAGCATGTACAATAGAGCAAACCCAAACCAAACCACAATTCATCCGTGTAACTTCTATGTATTTGTTACAAGGTTACTCACTTTATATTCATATACAGATAACTAAGTACCTACTTACTCTTGCATTACAATATCACTATCCTAGTATATAGTTACATACTTACTACAAGCTACAAGACTAAGTAGGTATCTTATGAAGATGTAAGACTGCAGATGGAATATTTTGTGAAGACTAAATTAAAGCAAACCACAACAGAAGCAAAGGATCTTGTATCTTCTGCTTGTAAGTACTTACACTCTATAGATATTTAGTTTCGTACTATTCATTCATATGTACATAGATTTTAGTTCACTTGTGTTTAGAAATTCTACATATTAAGTACAAACCTACGTACGTAACGTAAGGTACTTACGTAAGCACAATTCAATGACTAGTCCCATTATTACATGGTGCTTCCTTACAGCGCACTTATGTATGTAGTACAATATGTAGTACTTACTTACAAAGTCTTTTTACATACACGTACGTAGGTATTACAAATAGGTAGCAGGTACTCGGTACATGTTATACGTAAGTACAGTAGACGAACCAGAAAATGGGTTGTACGTTAAGTTATTTTTGGTACAGGGCAAAATTAAATGTAAAATAGCCTGGAGCCAGCTGCTCTACTTAGAAAATTGCCTTCTGAATTCTGATGTGATCTAACTACCTAGTATTCTAAGTAGAGTGAAAGCAAAAACTGAGCTTAGGTATCCGCTACATCACAAAAATAAAAATCTAATGGTCTACTCCATTCCATTCAACCATTTAATGCATTCTTTCACCAATATTACACTAGAGCTACAGTTTACAGTATTCACAGTATGTATATGTATGTACAATACAGAAGAGTGCAG
Organism: Tomocerus mixtus; assembly: GCA_034694165.1. Lineage (NCBI taxonomy): Eukaryota > Metazoa > Arthropoda > Collembola > Entomobryomorpha > Tomoceridae > Tomocerus > Tomocerus mixtus. The sequence continues at coordinate 30,704 of JAQFYC010001284.1, read as the reverse complement.
CTGAACATTAGTAACTCAACTACATACTTACTAGTACTAAAAATAAGTACATTTTTTATATATACATACATTACTATATACATATTTACATACAGTGTGTATACACATACATACATGTGAAAGCAAAAAGAAAGTACCTCCAGAATTTAGTTCCTATTTTAACATGCAGTTTTCTCCTTCTGTGTATTTTCTGCTGATCTAGGCTACCCAAGGCAATGTTATGCTACGCCTATGCACTAACTCATGTCATGTCATATTTTCCGTACTGTACATACATATTTACCATACGTGTACAGTAAACAATCACAGAGTCGTATATAATTCAAATAAATGAAATCTGATGAAACTCCACCAAATAGCATAAGAACATGATATGATATACATAATAGCCGGTAGGTAAGTATTTAATTTCTCTGTGTGTATTTACCATATACAACTATGTACTATAGTTTCCACACCCACCCATATAATTTCTATCCATATCAACACGCGACATTAATGTTTTCAACGTTTTTTCAACAAATAACGTCAGCCAATTTATCCCCACATTCTTGTCCATTGGCAAAGGAGACAAAAAATTATTTCGTCACGGCAGGTTAGTAAATAGGTCTCTATGGTATATTATGTAGCTCTAGTTCTACTATGTAGGCAGTTCCTTCCGTTTAATTTCAGGATGTTTAAGAAATCATGTTTTATTAACCTAATGTATGTCATATAAAAAATCTGGGCTCCAATATAAAACTTTGGTGTCGTAAATATTATATTATCAAATTTCGTCACATGTGCGCCCTCGCTCTGGGTTCACGACATCATGACAGCTTTATATATTCGAACACGGACCTTTCTTAACACATACACTAGCTAATCTGGATATTTTTTATTAAAATCTGTACGAGCCGCATTATTTGTAGAAGAATTTCGGTACAAATACATGACAGTGCCATTTTATTAATCAGTGGAATCAAACTGGCCTTTATAAATCAACTTAGTTGTCACAGGTACATGTTTTAAAATCAGAACCATTCTAATCAATTAATAATTTTGCCACTTGCTATATCTTTGCATACATATTTACAAATAGATTTATCGTAAATACACACAACAAAGGAATGACCTAAATATTTTATAGGTTAATTGCTATAAGAATGCTTAGGTATAACGAAATTTTAAGTGTTTTTGGTTTTTCATGTAAAAGTTGACTACTATAAGGCATTTAGAGCATTATGGGCTTGTAAAAAGGTTGTTTTTCATCAATTGCAGTTGTTCCCTTCATGGGAACGAGAACGGTAGAATACTGTCGCAAAATTTATCTCTAAAGTTTTGATGCTTACACACATGGAGAGGAACGCTATAAATTTTAGAGAACGGAAAAAGGTCTAAAAAATTATTCAGTACCCATGCGAGTGCATATCTACTACTACACAAATATATTTAAGTTCCCGAAGTATCTTATATAGGTAATAATGTCCAGCAAGAGATATAATGCTATAATCTTCTATACACTGTGTAGGAATAGGTACATACACTTACATTTTGATCTTGGTTTGGTTTTATGCAAGAAAATGTTATATAACCGAGATAGTCCTGCATCCGTTTCGCCTATCAAAAGTCTTCCTTCGCCTGGAATCCAATGCAAAGGTTTATTGAGCGTCAACTTGGGCTTTATACAGTTCAAACACTAAAGGATTCCTAAAGCCGTGCAGCATATAAATATTGAATTTGTTTCTCAACTATCAGATCAAAAGCAGCTTGCTTTGATTTACTGTAATTTACTTTGTTGCTAAAGGAATCTCTTCATCCTCTTCTATATTTTAACAGATTTAGTTACCACACATATATATATATACTATATTATGAGAATAGTGTACATAATAGTATGTACTAAGTACGTATACGTAACTACACGTGGCTTTCACCACCCACTATTGCAAAATACCTACAGCTTTCTCCATGAACATAAGGCAGAATGTTTATTGTGTACATTACATACAGATAGTATGCATAGATAGCTAACCTTAATAAGAAAGCAAACAAGTTTTGTAACTCTCCTCCATTAGTTACTATTGATTGAACATTTTTGCGGATATTTAAGTGGCCAGATTTAAGAGCCATGCACTGAACTATAAAGGATTCTTAAAATATGATGTGGGCGATTTTACATAAGCGGCCAGGCCAAGAAGCAAAGTTTGTCTGCATGTGGTAAATTTCTCAGGTACCTTGCTACTAATATGTAGATTTTCCTGGATATTATACGTTTGGTTAATGGTGAAATGGTCGAATTCAACTTGGTAGAATGAAACGAAGCCAAAATACATAAGAAAGATGATAAACGAACTAAAATTCGCAAAATGTTATGACGAAATGGCAAAATTTTGATCAAGACATTAAAAGAATTTCGGTTTTTATTGATTTATTGTTCTTGTTAATGGGGTTGACCCTTTTACACATTCTGCTAATATGCGTTCAACCATTTGAAAGAAACACAAAATATTATCGGCAGTCACTGACGGCGTCTGTTTATAAAGTAAAAAGCTGTGGTAAGATAAAAGTGACTGAGGAAGATACCCTCACATGCAAACACAATTTAATATAAATGTACAGAAACATCGAGTTTACTTTATTACATTTAGTTGCGAATTTTTAGATTTACTCTTGAGTTTTGTGTGTTTGATAGTTTGCGGCTAAGTATTTATAGGTCTCTTTCACTCTTTGAATGATGTAAATATGTAGTAGAGCATAAATCCAGTACAAAGCACCGCAGACGGAGAAAATAGTTTTAAAAATGTAAAGTATTGGGCGGCAGGCACCAAGGCGTATAAACGGAAAGTAAGTTCGTTGACTGACACAGACTCGGCAGACAGGCACTCAAAGTACAAATCTTCGAAAAGGCGAAAAATTAATAGTTTTGCCAAAGACATAAAACGGGCTGAATGACGTGGCCGAAGGATGGCCACGAAATGCCTTCCGGATGTAGTAAAGTGAGAAAAATGTTGAAAGGAGAATGAGGACAGAGCAGATCTGTTCATGTACGAGTGTACGAGTGTACAAACGTACATACAAACATAAGAGATCCCGTTTCGTTCGTCCCAGTCCCATCTCATCCCCATAATACACACATTACCCACATACATACGTACTATTATGTACGTAGTATGTACATACAAATATACAGAAAGTTTAGTTCGGTTTAGTTCACCCATGCATCCATCCAATACTGAATACTTACTGATAATATGATGTGTGTACTGTACATACTGTACACCCATAGATAGACAGAGTACCCACAACAGAACAGAACACATTACAAAATTTCATCACCACCATACACACCACAAAACCAGGATGATTTTATTTTATGGAGCCGCACATCCAGATCATGTCAGGCATCAAATATTTTGCGATGACCCATTAACCGATTATATAGCCTAGTAACATCTCGTTTCCGCAACACAATAAGCCACTTTCCTCTGCGCCTCCCAATCCCTTACTGCCACTACACACCAAATACCTGCCTTTTAGCCCACAAATTCCCAAAACTTACAAGCACCCCTTCCCACATAAATAAATTATATTTTGCACTTCATATCCATTCTTCTCTTCGACAAACTGCTCCTCTGCCTCCACTATCTGGATATACATTTTCAATACACTCGTTAAAAACATACAAGACGCGGGGCGTCGGCTTTCTTAAATGATGTCCATCTTTACTCTTCCGCTTCTCTAACTATCCAACAGCTAATGGCATCATATTATCTTCTGCAGTCACAGTTTATTCGAAAGGCTGGCAATATATGTACATATTATAAACGATTTACTTTATATTTCTGTGCTATTCTATAAATACATAAAATATTCAGCTTCAGATATTTCTAAAAATACTACTTTTAAATAAATAAATACACATTCGCAAAGAAATAATTAAAAAGTGCTAAAATTGGCAAATTCATTTACCGGAAATTAGCGATTTGTACTAGGAAGTATTTGCGACACCGATTTATAAATTCTCCCGCTAATATTAACATTTGTGGACTAATTACTTATCCATAGCTAAACCATCCGGACACTCAAATGCATCCACGCAACAGAATTGAGCCTGTGCATACTTACACTCTAGTAAGTAACATATTTTCCATTCCATGGAAAACAGTTACTTTACAATCGACTAGTCACAATCACAAGTAAAAGGGTCCACATAATGCTTAAGTAAGTAACTATATCTAATATCTTGTATACAAATAGCTAAACTACTGCATGCCCTGAATATTCACAGTCGTTAACTAGGTAAGCTTCATATCCCCATTCATTCACTAGTGGCTCTATATGAACAATTTCATCTATAGGATACCTAAACAGTAATTAATTGTGAAAAATGAGTTTTATGTGCACATATATACACTGACAGGGCCTTTTATCTGTGTGTCTGTTGTAAGCTATAAGTGTTACAATATTATATGGTTATATTGTGCGGATCATTTCTGTTTTCTATTCAATTCGCCTTAATGCACACCAACCATTTATCTAACTGCATATTATAATATATAATATAGCAATATTTTCGTTATGCAGATGTGAATAGTGAATACATACCCCGAATTAGTCTAGACTATCACTATCATTATGTAGTTGTAGCAGGGAATATATTTACTTAGGTACTTACATAATAGTGAGCAACACATTGGGGATATAAACATAGTAAACATCATTACGTAGATATGGGGAAGAGCGAGTGTGTCATATTTGTATTCTGCTAAAAGGAACTAGTATTATGTACCTAGTGTACACATGGAGCCCAATTATTGCTTGCCTCAGAAGATTGACACGGTAAATTATGCATGATTGTAGTGTAGTCGTAGGCCTGGCTAAAGCAAGATGCCCGAATCCGTTCTTAAACTCCTGTGGTAAACCCCGCTATTACACGACAAAAGAGTCTAGCTCTGTCCCACACGACAGACAGCTAACCCAAAACAGCAGACGACTATCCAATCCAATCCAATCCACCGTACCATATCACAAAATTCAGAGAAATATTATACAGAAAATATATATCGTCCCTTACACACCCAAAACATGTATACTTAATACAGTTAATAAAATACAACATTATCTAAAAACATTTTCACTAAATTATTTTATCTAGAATGCAGAATACATAATTAACCAAATTATGATCCTTAAATTACGAATTATCCAACACAATTTTGCGTATATACAAATATAATGTAAAACGCCACACACGTTGACTTTGCTTACTTACCTATACATTTAAATAGTGCACATTTGTGAATAGTATTTTGCCATTTTCAAAAAAAAATTGTTTAGTACAGTGTAGATATTGCGATTATCATATAAATAAGGGACGATATAGCAGATAAACCCCTAAGAGCAAAGACCCCACTCACTCTAGTATATAGTGCAGCACACCACAACATCTATTAAAGAAGCAAACTACGCAACACGCGAAAACTCTTGGATTCACCCACTACTATACATTCTGCTGACCTCAAAGCCCATTACAGATACTTCAGAAAACTTCCAAGGCAAGACAACTGATCGATTTGTGTTTCTGTTTCACTGAAATTTTCTGCTTTCTTTTTTTCTAAAAGAAACGTTGGTTTGGTGGACAGTATATATCTATATCAGTATATCCTTTCAATACTATTTAATGCATGTTTCTTGTTGTGTATCTGTTTCCGCAATGACAATCATTCGTAATAAGCATGACAAAAATGGGCATGCAATAAATTAAGTAAAAGCGATGCATTTTCTATCAGAATACAAAACAACTACTTATGTAACATAACAGCAAGTATATCGTACTTATTAGTAAATACCTAGTAATTCGTGGAAGTATATATATAACCTATATACTAAAGATAAGACATTTTTTGTTCTTCCTCAAAAACAAGAAACTTTTCGTTCTTAACATCGATGTTTCCTTACTAAAAGAGAGTGTACAGTGCACTCACATGCATTATCAATCAGCATTAGTATTTCAAAACCCAATAACCGTTAATTTAAGTTAGATTTTTCTTGGTCTGCTGATCGTATAATTTTATACACCACATTTTTTACGTCGGAGACAATGTTCTGTTTTGTAAAAAAAGTAATGTATTTTTACAATAATTATGGAAACCAACTTTCTGCATGTTATGTGCCATTAATTACAGTATTGTGCTGTTTTGTATACACTTTGTATTATGAAAAACTTTTCAACATGCAAAATACACACGCCCACGGTTTGCAAATACGCGAAATATTGCATAGAACAAATTAGGAAAGGAAAAGCTGCGTAGTGAATTGGATTTCGCCTTCATTTAGTGAAAGTAAATAATTGAAACATTTGGATGGGAAATGAGCCGTTAGCCCATTGAAACAAATTGCGTTTTGGCCTGTTACTGCTACTATTCTGTCAAAATGACTAACAAGCTGCTTAACTATTTAAAGGTCAATTCATCTAATTCAGATAGCAATGAGCTTCGTTCAATGGGAAATATCTAGAAAGTGTACCTCTGCTGCGTAGGATAAGGAATACTGATGAACTTCATAACTTTTATTGGTTGTAAACAATTCTAAACTGACAACGACAACTGACATATAGAATTTGTGTGAAACTTTACAACCGCAGTTAGCATACACGTTTTATTACGGAAAAGTACTTAAAACAGACGCCGTCACAATTTAGGATTCCATCCCTTGCCTGACAAACCCAAACTGTGTTTTGCGTTTTAACAATCTACAAATAATTCGAGGAAGTGCCGTATATTTTTGTTCCTGTTAAAATTGATGTGGAATCTTCCACACTTCATATTGATACACTTTTTGGGTTACTTATGCAACATTTTACGCTCCGAAAAAAAATTGAAAGAAGAGTCCGCATTTTGAAAACCCCTGAATTGTGATATATGAGCTTGCTGATTATTTTTATGTAATATAATTGGTAATTACAAGTTTCCTTAAAAAATATAGAGATAAAACTAAACCTATTAGGATTAGGTGATTATAATTATAATGCTAGTGTAGAGTTTGGTGTGTAGTCTGGTTCTGGTTGGGGAAACGGATAAGGAAAGGGAAATGCTAATTGTATTGGTATATACTTACTTACAACAACACAAAATATTTATGAGGATGGAATCTGCTGATATGATACGATGTGATGGGTTGATTCGGTTTCGGTTGTTGGGCTCTGTGCCTGTTACGTGAGGCACAACTGCTAATACTAATGCACTAAATGCACCTAAATACTAAATGGTTAATAAGGATTCTGTATTCTGTCCTGTAGTAAATAATAACTGGCTATCACTCACTCCTCTCCCTTTTTGTTGAACTCTAATTAGTTTTTTGAGCTGGTGCTGGTTCTGGTTCTGGTATGGTGGATTGGATTGGATTATATATATACACACAATATACATACACAGGCAATTTTAATGTAATGCTTTACTTATTACTTACTTTGGTTCAGTCATAGTCATAACATGACACGAAAATCAATCCTCTAACTAACTAAGTGAGTGAGTAAATGTGTATGGTTAGCATTTTTTGTATTTATTTGTTAGAACACGGGACGTGGACAGGGAAAGGGAAAATGTATTCTGTATTCCAAGTTCTCCGTATTGGGTTATGTCAAAATCCTAACCGTTAATACAAATACAAATGACGATTGATGAAATGTTGCAGGTGGTGCGCTGACATGTTACTTTGATGGAGGGGCAGAGGTAGAGGAGGCAGAAATTGAACGGGAAGAGAAATGTGTTAAATCCCCTTTCTGGTTTTCTACTTCATCACAAAATATTACTATTACCATTAGCTACATAGTTAACTACTTGTGCCTTATTGTTCTACGTCTGAATACTATACAATGCATTTTAGTGTAAGTAATGGACTTTCAGGGAGATAAATAGGTGCCGTAACCGTAAAACTGCATTATTAATGACATATAGCCATATAATCAATATAAACGTGGTAAAACCTTAAAAACACAAAAAGTTAATACTTCCTTTTAAAATTGTGCTTTAAATATTTTTCTGAAGCCAGAATTATGAACTTGTGTGTACATACTTAGGCATAAAAAATTGTCACTTAATTTTTGTGATACTATTTTAAATTCGGATAAATTATTTCTTATTTTGTAGCTAGAAGATATATTGAAAAAAATATTGTGTAGATAAATAAAACATGGAGTATTAGCCAAGTCAGTTAAAGTTGTATATATTTTGTAAGCAAAGTAGAGTATTATTTTGCCTGAATTTAGTAGTTTACTCTTTATACGAACTTGAACGCACATTGTGTTGCATTTCATTGTTTTGTTTGTGTGCAACATTAATTTGCTGTTATGCTGAGAAGTATGCACGATACACTGTATTTATACAAGAGAACTATAATTACATACCATGTAGGCATTCTTTGATTGTTTACGTTGCCTTAGCTGATTCCTCCCTCATAGTCATCATCGTCACTTAACGCTGGGACTAATTCTACCCTACACCAGCAATTTATCTTCTGCGTAACAATGTCTATAGATCCATTTGATTTGCCTTTATACTTGTTGTATTTATATATGGCTGGATTAGTTATATATCTATAGTTATATATGTATAACCTTGCATGGAAACGAACTGGAACGCACACACATACATTACAGCACAGCTAAGTAAGCATAATGGTCTTTGTAGCTTTTGAAAGTGAAAATAGGTCTATGCATTTACCCTTTATTTACAATACCTATACAATATTATCATTACCAAGCAATAAATAAGTGCGGATTATATACTTTCATTTATTGTGCTAAAACACATAGCAAATAATGTGGGATACTATTATTAATAGTACCTAACGTATGTAGGTTGCTCACTTATATGCTAATATAGTACACATACCTAATTTACCTCCCTAAAACTTGCACATAACATTCCTATTGCCTATTTTCATGCATTCTGAATATAATATGTTAGCTTCTGTTAGTATGTAAAATACAGAATACAGACACGATAATGGAATTATTCAGTAGAGTAATAAGACAGCATTTATTTGCCTATCGGTTGAACTGTATTGTATTATCCAAACATGAAATAAATTACATTGCATTAGTAAAAGGAAGTCAGCAACCATAACACCATAACACACAGACTATAGTACAGAGCACCGAAGCAATATTTATGTACAGTATAATACAGAAACTAAACTGTTCTGAGCAAAATTGACTTGACTTAACTTGTATGTATCGTATCGGATTTATTGTTGCGTCACAAGTCGAGGCGACGATGAATTTCCACGACAGATACAGATTGAATGTGCTAAAGGCTCTGTTGGCACTTTAGTACACGTTACACGATATTCCCAATTCAAATTCAAAATACAATACCAGTTTCACAAACAAGGCGGACAAAAGTTTTTTACTTATTTCACGATGATACTATACGTAACGACGTAACATTACATACTTTTGAAACGTACTGTACTTAAAATTTCTAATATCTACCTGTAAATTGCAAATGAAAGTTAATTGCATACTATTAAACTACTCACAGTTAAAGTAAACAATGTCAACCTACATAAGTACATAGCATAATGAAAATTCTTATCCTTTTTTCCTTATTGCCCATAAATATTTGAAACCATACCATATGGTCAAAAACAAATACTAAAATGTGCTGGCTATTTACTTTATTAAAAGAAAATGTTTCCGCTTATTGCATTATAAAGAGTGAAACCTCTATAATCAAAATGAGACTTAAATAAAATAAATGTAGTTGTGTAGGTACCTTATAAATAGAATTTTTGTATCATGTTCCTATAGCTATCTGGTTTCTCTGGGCTTAGTAGTTTAGGTTAGGTACCTCAGGAAGATCTAATGTAATGAAGTGAATTAAATGTAATGGACTGAAGTGCACTTGACGAGTTTACTTAACTCGGACATTCTCTTTGTCCACAGATGCACCAACCAACTGTACAGGTTACCTATTTAACAACTGGGTACTGCATTGTGTACACAAACTGTAGATACACTACTCGAACTGAAGATGAAGTACCTAGATAGAAGCACTTCAATAGTTGATACTCTGTTACTTCAAAGTTATAGAGTTCTAAATAGTAATGCATTTAATTTGTAGCTGTAATACAGGTACCTACACCTGTAGGAAGGATAAGTACTATCTATATATAATATAATGTTACAAAGCCTTTTATCGTCATAGTACATATATTTCTTTCATTGTTACATTATTTATAAGCTGCGAATTTCTTTCTTTATTATTACACAGACGTACAGAGTTGATTCTAAGGTTACAATTGGCTTAAAGACAACTGCTTGGCTATAGATACTGTAAAAATTCACTATTAAGGATGCGCAGACGCTTTACATTTCGACAACTTCTCCAATCTCGCTAAGAAGTCGATAAAAATGGATGGATATCTGATAATTTCCAAAAAATATGCTATATGGCTATATTTTTTTCAAAATTTGCCTCTGGAATTATGTCAGAATATTTTCCAAAAAAAAATATTTGAATTTTAACAGGATCTCAATTATAACTCCAAAAATACTCAATCGATGTAGATGAAATTATTTATTTGAGTTCCCCCTGTAAACGTCGGGGCAACCCTGCTCCTATATTGCAGAAAGCTACTCTTAGCTTCCCGTAGTTAAATTGCAAAAATTTCCCGCGGATATTTTGTTTGTATTTTAGAGATTTTCTTTTGAACTCATACATCGTTTTAAAATAAATTGTCCCGAGAATCTTTCAAAATAAATTTACCTCCGTCGTTTTTATTTATTTTTTGTCGAGTTAGGATTGAGAAGTTGGAGTAGGAATTCCAATGTATAAGCACCACAGGTCAAACCACCCTTAAACTTATTACTATAGTATTAAAAATGAAATAGGGTTCATAGTTACACGCATACTAAATAAAGTCCGGGCCTCCTATTTCTGCTTTCTCGTTAATATGGTTCTGAAGAGCTTGAATATTTACTTAAACTGCTTACATGAACACTTTAAGAAACCTTTTTGCTTATCATTTTTTATTCCTTCGCCTGTGACCATAGATGCCAGCTTCCCGTTCTTTATTTAGCCTACTACATACATATTATAGTACATCTTACAGATTAAGTAGAACGCAATGCTAAAGATAAGCACTACTTTCTAGAATAAAAGTCTTCAGACAGTCAGAGTACATAGATGTGTTTTTTTCTAGTGCACCAACAAATGTAGTGCAGTCGTACTGCGTTCTAAATAAATTTACTACCATTTCCCCATCCCTCTTTTTTTCATCTTGCAATGGAACAAGTAGAGTTGCATGATCCCGTCCAATTAATTAGCCGTAGTCGTCTATCTAAATTACCAAATGAATCATTTTATTGATCTGTAGACTGGTAACATAATAAGTTATGTAGTAGGTATGTAGTATGTAGTGATAGGTGGATAATAGTACGTAGGAAGTAGAGTAGGTATTACAAATGGTTGCTTGGATTGCTTAGACGTACAGACTAATCCCTTCTAATAAGATACTAACTGTAACATACAATTAATTGAGCCAGAGTGTTTCCCTGCATGTTGCCATTGCTATCCAGCCATCCTTCCATTTCATCCAGGCCAGGGTAGACTTTCCCTTCTCCAGGAAACCTCCCCTCCTCTATTTTCATGAAATGAACTATGTTTTATTATCATGCATCATGCGTAGCCGTTCTTTCTTTGATAACCAACAATAAGTACAAATACATGAAGCAAATAGATTTTATACATAAATAAGGCGTAAATAGTAAATAATTGCTTTGTCTTATTAGCAAACGATATTATTTATATATTTACTTTCTCCGTTCAATTATTGCATGGATAACTAATAAACTTACAATAAATGACGCTAATTCTGGTATATTTCAATATTTCGCTACTTGAATAATTTTAAGAGGATCATCTTCCAAGGAATAAAAATATAAAATAAAATTAGGCATGTTTTTTTTTGTAAAGTACAGATTACAGATAGATACATTGACTGTATATTCTATTCATCACGATCACACTTCTTTACACAAACTAAATATATAACTGTGTATGATTCCCATTACAGTGCATTATTAATCGGAAACTATGAAACCATTTTTAGTTTGTTAGCATGGTTGATATAATTTTTCGAAAATAAATAATTTTGACTTAAGAGCATTTTTTGCGAGATCATTGCTTGATTTTCTTACTTCGTAGCAACTGCATACCTGGACCAATTTGCTAATCAGTAGTCAAGTCACTCACTCACAGTTTATCATTGTGCCCACATACACGACCAATATTAACTCCAGCCCTAGACAACAAGTTTGCCACTTTTTTCTTCTTTTTAATAATCTGCTCTTGCTAATAGTAAGTAACGAGTGCATTTTGTTGAAGCATTATAAGCAGAACGAGTAAATTCTTACATGCCAAGGAACATAAACACCCCTCTGTCCAAACTTGAACCGATTTTGCAAACTATGTGCACGAATCCAAACAAAAAAATTAAACAACCTGACCTGAAACCTTATATTCAATTTATATTTTGCCTTGATAATTTTAATTATTTGATTCGCTATCAAATAAATTAAAAAATTATGTAAAGTGGGGTATAATTTCAAAAGAGGGGTATTGTTGATCGGTGGTCTGGTATCTGTAGTACCTACATACTTACGTCGATTCTGAGTGCAATGCAACCCCGACCAAAAAGGAAGTAATTCATTTTACTTTAAAAAAGCAAACCAAGGATTAGTTGGGCACCTAGATAATTATCGATAACCCAAGCTATGTAGATGTACTCAGTATACGTAGCGACGACCTGGAATGAAAGTTTGGCAATAATTTTGGAGTTTGCTTCTGTAGACTAAACTAATGAATATTTATAGCAACGAAGAGATTCCTGATCAACTAGAACCTAATTTTCACGCTTCTACAATGAATGCCTATTTCTAAATAGGTATCTGTGACGAAGAAATATTTTCTAACCGTAAGTTCACTTGACACACACCTACATGCCTACATTCTGCATTCTACGTCTACTGTCTACGTAGATGAAACCAGAGCATAACCTGGTCTGGTCTGGGAAAGGGGAATCTATATGCAAATCAATTCTTATCTTATAAACACATTCCATTACATTGCATACATAAAGTACGTAAGGTACCTACTTACTCAACAACTTGAGCATCAGCTCGTTTACTGTAATTTGATGGGAACACTAAGAGTGGAGATGCAAACTAATTACATTTTAGTTCTACACTTTGCAGCCTATTTATTAGCTTTTCTCTCCACGACGTACGTACGTACCTACTACCTAACCTACGTACGTCCAAATTCCAAATCCAATGCACCATCTTGCAGACAATCTGATGTTGTTATGACGGAGTATCCATTACCTTATTTACTTTTTGACAAGGAGTAATTACCGAATGGCCGCAACAGTTTAGTTATTCATTAATAAAATGTATTTACAACACTCTCCCTACTCCTGCACTATAAACAGTACTAAATCATTCCTCCCTGCCCTGTCCTGTCCTCTACTAGTTAGTTTGTGTATTCATATTTATATTCGCATCACACCAAAGCGAAATCATTTTCTTATAAATAATGATCCCTTCCAATAACAAATATAAATTAGCAATATAGTACTTATATACAAAATAAACAAGGATCTAAACTTGTGTAACGAAAATCAATTATGGCAAATGAAAAAAATGGATCATGACTTACAACACCTCCTGTAATGAGAATTCAACTAACTTTTGTGCTAACGACTTTCTTAATAAGCAAAAGAAATCTATAGAATCCTAACTTGTTACTTTTGAGTGACAACAAATGGAACTAAAAACTTTTCGCTATGTAACATTCTACTACATAATACATAATATACTTATTTAGCACTATGAATGGAATTTGTATTACAAGGGCTTCACACATTCAAACACTAATGCTTTTATTAATCCGCACCTTCTCTATAAGTTTTAGAAACCTTAAATACGTTTATTACACAAGCCAACCCAAACTATTCAAATATACTTAGTTACTTAACTTACATTTTTATTGACGTATGTAGTATGTAGTGAATGAAAATACGGTACAATAGTGTAACACCTACTTTCATAGCCTTTATTACTAGTTAGGGATTCGAAAAAGTGATACGGATAATAAGCGAAGGTGTATAATGTGTAACAGTTATATGGTTTGACTTTTCTTTCAAGTTTTCTTTAGTTTGACACTTTGAAAAGTCTGTCAGTAAATAGTAAATATCGATTCGTCAATTTTTAGTAGATAAACTACTTATGTAAGAAAAGGAAAGGATTATATTATTAGTGGGGTAGAAATAAGTAAAATATACGAATTGCTTTGCAATATTGGTAAATATTTGTAAAGTTCGTCTAAAAGAGGAGAAAGTACATACATACGAGTAAGTTTCTGAGAAAAAATGTTAAAGTTTGTGTATTGTATTGCATTATAGTATTAAAGAAGTAAAGTAAAGGAACTGGAGCATATATTATACTACATAGATGTAATGTACTTATTAGTTAGTAGGATTCTTTCGTATCACATCCATAGCACACCAGACCACATCAGCCCAGAAATTGTGTAACGCAAGTAATTTGAAGACATAGTGCAATAAATGTAGACTGCTTTCTCCTATTCTTCTCCTCCTTGTCTTTTACTTCTAGCCATACTTAAATTCGATCAAGCTTAAGTGTTTATCCGTGTAAATCTGCCATAAAAACAGGGGGAAACTTTTGTCCAAATATCAGGCACTAGTAGTTCTATTCATACACATAATTTAATATCGAATCAGATATCTTGTCTTCCCAGTGCACTACAGAACACAACACTACAGTACAATACAGCCATGTTTTCATCTAACTCCCACACATTAACTATACAACATACAATTTATACAACACACAAACTATATTCTGTATACCTATTAGTGTAAGTGTGAAGAATATAATGTAATAATATCACACACACCTTCTACTATACAGTACTATTGGTTTGCTATACATTGTGCAATATAATGTATAGTAATCTCTCTCACTCGTCTCAATTGCGGATGCGATAAAGATATTAATAAAAGACTAGTATTTTTCATGTCGCCTTAAGCTCTGTAATATAAATATAATAAAACGCTGAGCACAATTCCCCAACTGTATAGGATATATCTCAGTAACAAGTAAAATCAGTAGTATGCTTTTATCAGTAGTTTACCATGCAAAATTGTAATCTTGTTCTATTTGTATGTATAGTTGTGTAATACGTTTCTTAAAACGGCCCTACTATGTATATACATATAAATATATTGATAATATTAAAATGAAAATATGAAAATTGCACACACAGAGTAGAAACGGGATGAGAACAGTAATAAATTCGTATGTACATATGTATTTGTAAAGTAAAGTAAAGTTCCCGAATGTATTTACTAGTATATGTACGTATATGTATGGATTACTAGCATTGCAAACGTGGAGATGAAGGGACGCTATAGTTAAATATGCACACAAGAGCACGAGATAGAAATCTAAACATAAAAGCTAAATAAATGTTACGCCATAGCTTGAAATGGGAACGCTGCCTAATACTTATATTTGTATTACAAATATGAAGTCTCACTTTCACCAAAATAGCACAGAGTTAAGAATTTCATAGACATAGTCATAATAACAAGAACAATAACAATAACAAGAATATATCCATATAACATGTATAGCCATGTAAAATTTTGTTGTGGAAGTAAAAGTTGATAATAATATAAGCATGAGTAGCAGTAAGCAAGACTTTTGGTTCAAATCCGTCTACCTTATGTATTTTCCTTTCTGAATATCTATTCAAATTCATACTTATTAAAAAGTTACCTTTATAAGCACAGATACGGGTTTAGGCATAAAGATAAGTCAGAACCAAGACGCACCGCACCACCTCCCTAATATTTATTATATGTAAGTAGACCTACTACATAACTAACATACATAAGTAAATATTAGAATTCACAATGGCCTAGTTAGGTTATTAGCTAAGGTATCATGTGCATACAGCTAGTTAGGTTAGCTAGAGAGCAGAGTCGCTTGCCTAATGACTTTAACTTTGGCTTTGGCAGAGCTTATCCTTTGTCTTGAGGTTCCTGTGGACTCACATTAGCCAGCATTAATTTCCACGACATCCTTAATTATATTAGTATGGTTTGTCATGGTGTTGTGGCACGGGTAATTAAGGCTTGCCAAATGAGTTCAACTCTAACTTGTCATGATCCAAATCCTGTCCCTGTCTTGTCCTGTCCTAAATATTCACTTATGGTTTATAATACACTGGAAGTCTCCAACTGGAGAATAGAATGGCAAAAAGTTGAAAGTTGGACCACAGGTAAGTTGTAACTAATGCTAATGCTAATGGAATGTCTATCACTATGCGATATGATATTACATTGGAAACAAAAGCTAGGAATGCTAATAAACCATTAATCCTTTATATAACCTGCTTTATGTTTATAAGGATTCCAGTGCAATGGAATTTCTTTATAAGAAACTAGAATATATGTTGAATATTTTACAATAGTGTTTAGTCTGAGAGATGCAGACAAATAATTTTCTCACAATTTAGATACAATTTATAATATTTTTGTCTAGCCTGTCGATACTAATATTATTCTAAGGAAAAAAGTATCCACATATACAGATATAACTATAAATACTACAATAATAATAATAATTTATCAATATACATACGCACAGCAATCCTGCGTTTATAATTGCACACTTTTATCCGCTGTTTCAGCTATCTAAATATTAATTAATAATGGGTTTTGGGAATTTCCATATATGGAAGTAGTTTAGCACGTTCCCCAAAGGTTCCTTATACGAACGTAAGTAGAATACAGTGTATTATGAATGTAGTTATGTAGTAGTAGAAGGAACTAATGATTAGCAGGTATAAGTATTAGGTAGAGTTACTAATGATACTTAATAACTCTGAAATAACTTGTGGCCTAGTCCCATATCCGTATATACGGATACATAGGAGCCGTCAGGTAAGAATAAAACTGGCTGTCATTCAACATTCAAGAAAAAGGTATAGCGGGAGACGGAGCTCTGAAATTATTATTTTCACTTACACAGATGATTAGTTTTTGCGACTAGAAGCTCATTAAATTCTTCCATTACAGCAATTGACAATAGCAAGTGTTGCATTTCGTGTCAAGCTCAATGTGCGTGTGTGCATTAGCATTAGCAGGGCCTGAACCCATCAGTCTGTTCTCTACTTCTGTGACTGGCATGGCGTGGAATGGCTTGGCCCGCATGGCATGCCATGGAAGTGTTTCACAGGTGCTCTGCTCTATCTAACTATATAATACTGCATTTTACTCAATTCGGGATTATCCGTATATACAGATAGATCATACAGTATAATATTAAACATATGCTAGCAAATACAAATATATTCAACATTGCAAACTAAATAAACTCTTCAGGGCATTGAGTCTGTATATTAGACCTACGACCTACACCTACCTATTTATGTAAAGCTTTTATTATGTGTAGATGCTAATGGACACTTTTTGACGCACCTTTCCTCAGCTACATAAATACAAATAGCTGTTTAATAAAAAAGAAAATAATACAGCACACTAAATGAATCTACACGTTAGAAAATCTAATACACCTACAACATATACTATAATACAACCCTTACAAATGCACTAAAAACACAAACTGTGACTGTCTGTATATAAATATGTATGCATCCAGTTTGCAAATAGTTAGGCAAGACAGGGTAATTGTTTTTAGGATTGGCACCTTTCAACAACTTCCTCTGAATAAAGGGATAGCCAAGTACTTACGGATAAACGTTACCTTAGTCATCAGATCACATCAGCCATATGCCATGTATTTTTCTTATTCGTTTACATTATATTATAAGTATTCTAATTTACATTTACGAGATTGTCTCAATAAATGCTTATCAATCCAATCCACAAAACCATTTTGCTACACACTTCACATTCATCTTCATTTACTTCAAAATACGACAAATTGGAATTTATTTTTCAATTGCCTAGTCTTATAAGTATAAAAACCTAACACAAGCTTGCGAATGCAAAATACTGAACCATTTTTCACAATTCGCGAAATAAATATATGTGTTGTTTTTTAAATTTTCTACTCTAAAAAAACATATTTTTTTCTTTAAAGGAATAATTACATTAGTTTACTTATATATTTTACTAAGGATTCGGTTTTTGAATTTGGCAAAGAAGTGTCCTCTATTCGTACATTCGATATGCATGCAAATGGAAAACACAAAGAGAGAATAAATAAAGTCGCTTGCCAAAAGTGGATAAGTAAAACAGTGAATATTTAAAGTGAAGTGAAGGTAATAGCTGTGAGGTTTTCTCTGTAATTTCGACATTGACGAAGACGACGACGTTGGTTGGCAAAGATTACTAGACTGTAGTGTACTCTACTGCATGTCCTGTATTACATATAAACCTTACACATCTAGTAGTAATAGTAAATGGACTAAACTCTATCTAGGATAGAGTATAAAAGAAATTCTTTACAACATAAAGTAGAAGACATGAAGTTAAGTTAAAGTAATAATGCATGCATAGTAAAGATATACAGAATAGTAGATGTGGTGTACATAGGAGGAGATAGGAGAAAGTTAAGGAAAGTCAAAGGAATGCATTGCATTTTGCAGTTGGGAAGGATAAGAACACTTTTGTACACTTAGCTACACATATTTAAGGAGGAGGAGAGGAGGAAGTGAAAGCGTTGGAGAAAGTAGAAAGTCAAGTGTCGATATCAACTATGTATGATCTTGCCTTGCTACTGCCTACGCCAACTACAACTACACTACGCCATGTTGTTTCTGTCCTACAGTAAGTACTACTACTATACTATTCTAACTTAACATAGGACAGGATGCATATTGTGGATGCATTCCTACATAAATGGGAACATTACTCTCTCCTTATAGCAAATACTTATAAATAGAATGTACTACAATATAATGCATCTATTAGTGTCTTGTACTCCTTCTGCAGTTCTCTTTTCTATAATAACTACATACATATAAACTTAAGTGTTACTAGAGCAGTATCTATATAAATGAATGAAGTACTTTTGACTACTATTAGACATCTAGACGATACATATATGTACATTAAATATATAATATTATAGTATGGAAGATATATGTAATGCAATATTATGTACTACTACAGCTACGTTATCTTGTCTGGTCCTGCTGGTCTCACTCAATGGCGATGGCGATGGCATGCCACTCGACTTTATACAAATGCATCTCACTAGTACTACTATTATACTACTTACTATTTACATCTTATATTTACAACTTACTATATATAAGTTATAAAGAGAGTAAAAGAAGAAATTTGAGTTTTTCAGTATAAATAAACTGAACTATATATATATATATAAGTAGTTAGTATAGGAAATAAGATTGTTGTAGTTGAAATTTGAAGGGAGCATATGCCATTGGCTCTGTACGTGAATCTATATGCATTTCAAGTCTCGACGTACTACATATAGTCACATTATGAACTGCTTAATATAATGCAATGTGGAGAAAGAGTAAAGAAAGCCAGGCACTTGGCTACATTGCATTGACTTGACTCCATTTGACTTTACTTACTGGCTCTCGACTCGACTCAATGCTCATCTGCATATTTATAAGGGAAACCAAACCAAACCAAACCACCACATCAACTTCGTATCAAATATTTTGACCATAGCGATAGGAAGGAAACAAAGGAAACCAAATAGCTTTCTATTATATAGAATACCACACCATCCTGGATCCTGACAACATCAGCAAAGCCAAGTCAAAATACATACATAGCATTATATTCCGTATTTTACATAGGATTAGGTACCAACATACGAACTGGGTCTGATAAACTATATTCCCTTACTTATTTACAAAGATTGAAAACCAAGACCCATGGGTCGGGCCATAGAACGACCAACCCTGCTAACAACTTCGCAAAATATTCGTGAATTTCATTTTTTAACATAAGAATAATTTACATGGGAATAATATTAATTCGATTATATGCAGAATTCAAAAGGTGTAAGTATTTATATTCAAAAAAGAACTAATAAGTATTGAAGCAGAAAATTCTGAAGGACTTTTTTGAGCCAGTTGATTTCTAAGGGCGTTGAGAAATGTTACCAAATAATATATTTTGTCTATCTTTACTTTACTATTTTCTACGTGGTGTAGTCTCCTTCTAAAATCTGATGCATGCACATGCAGATTCTTTAGTGAGTGAGTGACAAAATTTTAGGCAGATCTCCACTCTACTCTTTTCTTTGTCTCCGGTTTCACCCGTGTGGATAATATGATATAAAATGGATGCATACATACTTTTACTTAATATATTGTACATACGGATGTATGTATCCGACAAGACAACTGAACATGATTGTATCACGATGACAAGACAAGGAACTTTGTTATGGTCTCTAGTCAACTGAACTGAATTTCGACAGCTTTCATATAATAACATTTCCTTTATGGATATTTTCCCCAAATCTCGGATCTGGCTCAATTCCCTCTCATCACAACACAACTCAAAATACAAATGCATCCCAATCCCTCGTCGAATCCTAACATTCACACAAAATATTATGAAATCAGAATCAGCAGACAGACAGAAGAAATATGAAAATTGAGAACAAAACTGAAGGCGTTTCCTCTCAAGTTGCCTAATGCAGGAAAAAGCTAAGGGGTCTCTTAACCTTAAATCAGGGAAAACAACTATTTCCATATTTTCTTTCAAATTACATCAAAACTAAATAAATTGAAATAATTGAATGCCAATCAAGTAGATACAGATATTTCTACGTAATCTGACTCCAAGATAGTGAATATTTACTTACAGAAAAAATAAATTGCTCAGAAAATTCTAAAGTTCATAATTTCGTGTTAGTTGTATTATGTTGGGCAATTGCAATTAAATAAAACAATAAAATCGGAATACTTGCATATACTTTTATGTAAACTGCACAAATGGTCGTCTATGAAGTTTTGCAAAAATACGCATTCCAAAAAAGTTGGTATGTATCTACTGTACCTAAATATGTATGTTATGGTATTTGATGGCAGTTTAGTAAAACTACTATTAACATAACGACATTTTTCCTGTAGCTTTTTACTCTTCGGAAGTACTGCAGCTGTTTATTGTAATGTTATGTTTTCCATAGAAATCAATTAGTCGCCAACAAATTAAACAATTAAATTTGACTGTTGTGCCATTAGGAGACCATACTGGAAAAAATATTGACTTTTCTTCCAAGTTACAACTAATAGTTACATAATAGTGAGTCTCATTTGGAGATTTCTTGGAAGGATTTTCATGTAGTGACGATTGGCACATCATTTCCCTTACATTATTCTATAGATTAGGCTTCTATGTAGTCTTGTGTAGCAATATGTAACGTAAGGCAACGTCGGTGACACAACTGACAGTGACAAAAGCTGGTAGCGTTCAATAACTACTTACAAGATAAATACATAGTAGTTAACGTAATCGCTAGTTATTTCCATTCGCTTAATGTCACTAACACACTGAAAAAGGATTGAGAGTGAGGAAGTACATATGATATTTTTGTGGGTATGTGTGTCACTGTCACAGAGAGCCTTTTAGACCATTGGGACCATATTATGCCTAAAATGGTGTACCCACATTTGCCATATCTTTTTCTGTTTCTTTGGAATTTAAATTAAGTGAGGAGAATTTTAATTTCTAACGAAATCATAAACATGATTAATTTACTTCCCATTTTTGAATTCTTTTAAAATGGTCGCTGACATAAAAAAAGTCTAAAGTAAAAGTCGCACAAAAAATTTCTTGAAGATAGATGTTCCTGAATATGAAATGAAAAAAATTTAAATTTTGTAGGGACACACATATTGACAAATATGGGGAACTAAAGCTCGATGCTTTGCTGAATATGTCAAATGTCGTCGACATATGTATTGGAGCAGAATAGATAAATATACTGTAATACACCACACCACAAATTCCTTAGTATACATCTATCTAATTTAACAAGGCAATGGGAACGAGTGGCAAAGATTCAAAAAAATATGCCTGTTTAAGATGACAAGATGACACATCAAACTCCCATCTGTTGTCAGTCGATTTTTTGCCGGATTTTTCCACAGGCACACTTACTACTTGCTTGTATAACATTTTATACCCTTTAATAGACCTGCTACATTGCATTCATTAGTAAACACATCTTTTTAGGACATTATGTACTATTTCCCTTTTGGATGTCAATACATACTATGTACATAGGTACTTATAGATTAGGTATGTCTATTAGGTATACTAGACAGTAGGTACTTTATATTTATTTATATGTATGTATGTATTAGCACATACCGGTAAAAGAGCGTCCGTGTAAGTTGAATGATTTCTTGTTTAGAAGATATATGGAGTTAATGGGAGTATAAAGTGAGGACGGGCTGAACGTATTCGACAGAACCTTACAAACGTGTTCAACTCTCTATTAGTGTCCATTAATCTTCATTTATGTAGCTAACTATCCGTACACGTAAGTAGCACCAACTTCAACAGAGACAACTTTCTTTTTCTTTATGGACTATCTCTCTCTATGTGACTTAAGCTAATAGAATTGAATCTTAATCTTATCCTGGATATATATTTGTAGTACGCCATACTATAACGTCTATAATATTATTACACAACATAAGGAACAGTAAGCATAAGTAGGTATCGACATTCCTTAATGTTCCTATCTGTTTTTCTTATTTCTTTTCGAATGTAGTAACTAAAGCTGTAGATCTAGATAGATAAATACCTCCAAATAGAGACACACAGTACAAACAAGATAGAATTCATCGTTATTACTGCACATTCTGTAAGTATGTAAGGATTATGTAGTTACTAGTTACATACAACTTCTTCCAACTGTAAATGTACATATTTTCTATTAGTACGTAGTACCTACAAAGATATAGATACTTAACTTAAGGCATTACGATCACTACCCCATATTTTACAGATGGAAATGAAATGGATGTTGATTGCAGTAGCTGTGGGGCTAAACCTTTTAACTCGTTTTTTATTTCCTGTCGATAAATTCATGCTTTTATTCTACATTAAGGGGAAATCATTTATTTCTGAGGGATAAAATATTTCCTTTTGTTCATCCCAATCTTCACTTATTTCTCAGATATTATTCTGGAGCCCCAATAAAACATTGTGGATTAATCCTTTGTTAAAATTCTATAGAACAATTCTATTTGAGAAATTGTTTATCCACCAATTAATAACCAGAACCAGCTTCAATTTATTACAGACATGTAAGTAATTTCACTAATTTCCGTACATTTTGTGTCCGTTGAATTGAAGCCAGACTTGTTATAATTTTAGGTAATTTTGCTCGATAAATTAAAAGTGTACGTTAATCTCCGTCTTTTTCCAAATTGGTGTCATCTGTAATAGCTATCCGAATAATGGATCCCAGTTACATGAAAATAAGTATATTTACATAAACATTCTGTCGGTGCAGAAGAAAAGTTGCATGTAAAAAAGATGCAGTTGGTTAGAATTAGAGAGATGTAGTATGCAAGAACATTGATATTATTTTGTCACGATGCCAAGTGAAGATAGTTACTTACACTACATAACTGCAGATACAATACAACTACATGCAACACGAATACAACGCAAGTAGTGCAGTGGAATGAGCCAGAAGAGAATTTGTGAATCGTATTTATAATTTAGAAGAAGGACTTTGACTGTAGGATTGTTTTGCATTACAGTGGTTTTCATTTTGATAGGATAGAAGAACTACAAAGTTACACTACAGACTACAGATACACTTACGTTACTTTAGAGAAGAGATCCGCTAACTGATTTGTGTGTTTGTCTCAAACTTTCTAGCGACATGGTTACATCATTACATTTGTAGAGTTACTTTACTAGAACTAGAACTGTTCGCCGAATAGAAAAGCTAGCGTGTGTGTGTACAGTATTGGGTTTGAGATAACATCGCCTACAGACAGATAGCCCACCAGACGAGACCACAAACCACAACACGGTGTCCTTATTTACGAATCATTGAGCAACAAAGCAGGATGGAATATCTCTAAATATTTTCCTAAAACTTGTCCAACTAAACTAAAGCTAATCTTAAGGTGTCCTCTTCTCACTAGACCAGAAAACTGTTTCACAAGTTACTCCATTAATACAATCTATCCAAACATCACAACACTAATGTCCTCTAATCAGTTTATTATTTTACAACATTATATAAACTAGATTTTATTTCGCATAGGTAATTGTAATAAGTAGGTAAGTACCTATCGACAACAAACTTTAGCTCAACATACTTAAGTACATGGGAAAACTTTGCCAAATCCCAAAATCTCTAATACTATTTACAAATTTCCTTTAATTGGAATAATTTTCTTATACGTAGGGACATATATTAGTACTTACATGTCATATCTAAACAAAATTGATAATCTTATACTCGCTAACTAATTACTAATATATTCATCCATATTAATTTTCTTCCATGGGGTTTATCTTAAAATGATTTTAATGTATATGCTTAGTTTGGTTGTCGAGAACTAAATAATAGGAATTATCGATCGAATTTGTCACACAGGTACGGTAGGTTTATTACTTTATAAAAAAATTAAAAAATCCTTCCAAAATTCCCTTAAGTTTTATTATGCCGGTAGTTTAGATATTCTTTTAAAATATTGATGCTTTATATTTTATTATTAATTGTATATATCGGAAAATATAATCTTACCTTTTGAAACGGGTGGAGATGTAAGCAGATGAATGGTTTATTATTGTACTGAGTTGAATATTATGTAA
Organism: Tomocerus mixtus; assembly: GCA_034694165.1. Classification (NCBI taxonomy): domain Eukaryota; kingdom Metazoa; phylum Arthropoda; class Collembola; order Entomobryomorpha; family Tomoceridae; genus Tomocerus; species Tomocerus mixtus. The sequence goes on along the minus strand of JAQFYC010001284.1, from coordinate 5,825 downwards.
TTCAGATAACCCACTGTGACGGTCTGTAAATTTCTGGTTTAACACACTTTTTCACTGTTCACAGATGCACACTTTAATCCAACTTTATTTATAGTAGTATTTACGAGTATAATATCACCACACCATAAATACACCCTAATGTAAGTAGAGGATATCCGATAAGCTTGCTTTGGCTTTTAAGTATGATAAATAAAAAATGAGTTTTTCGAAGAGATGCTAAACAGACAAGAAGTATCACTCACTGGGTTCTGAAGTTCTGACGTGTTCGCTTTTGAGTTCACTGTTGTGTTTGGAGAAACACTCACATGCAAATACATAGATATTATTGATATTAAAGAGATAGGAATAAATATACGAAGGATTGTTTTACAATGTGTGTAATGTAAATTAGGGAAATGGAAAGTTGAACATTGAATGATGATGTTTTCGTATCTGTATCATGTACTATGTACTATGGCTTATGAAGAATTCAGAGATGCTCTTTCATTGTTAATCTATTTCTATTCAATGCACGCGATGAAAATGTGGAGCCGATATACGTACAGTATTAAGTTTGATGTACAATGGTCAAAGGTCACAATTGTGATATCTGTTTATGGTTTATATGGAAGTGTCTTCAGAACTTGAGAGTTTATAAGTACTTTTATTTTGTGTTGTGTTGTTCAGAGATGTTAGACAGATTTCATTTCATACGGTAATCCTCTCACTTTAACTTAAATGCGTAACAAGTATTTTATATCGTACTATGTACTGGTACATATACCAAGTGTAAAGTAGCTAATGCTCTGGATAATTTCTTGTTCTTACTTACTTAGGTTGCTTTTGTATTTGTAGTTTGTCTTCTGATGCGATGCTACTGATATATCTTGTATCTGTCTTCTCATTTATTTTCAGAACTTACGAGTTGACACATATTTATGTACTTACATATATGTATTGTACATACATTCAGTTTCAGTTTCAGTTTACTTGTATCTTATGTATGTAAGTTGTATGTAACGTTGCGTTGGTGTTATGTTATGTTGGTTTAGGTATGGTACTTTAAGTTGAGATTGAGATAATCTTCAATGTAGTGCAACAAGAACTAAATCCTTCGCTTGTGTTCCCCCTCTTACTTATGTATTTTTCTTTATTTAGTTACTCTCACTCTCACTCACCCTAACTGAACACTAAATCTCTGCTAAACTTTTAAGTGCACAACAAAACAGATACAATAAATACAAGTACGGATACTTGTAAGTAATAAGTAAATGAAAATTTTTCACCATAAGCCACGCCGCAAGATTACGTAACAGTAACAGTGACAAGTTAAAGAAATACGATAACCTTTAGGACACTATAGATTATAAATACTTATACACAATGTAAAGCTGAACGAATTCTTGGATGAAGAGCAAGTTCTTTTCCTTATGGCTGACTTGCTTTACAGACGAGGAAGATTAAAATCTGCAATTTAAAAAAGAAACACAATTAGTATAACTTTTAAAAATCAAAGTATTAAAACCTTAGTCACACCATCACATATTATTATCACATTAGTTGTTAGTTTCCGTACAATTTTCGAAACTACTCTTACAAATTGTGTCTCTTGTAATTGTACTTACTATTTAAGCATAACTAGTGTCCTTACGTTATATTATGTGAACAAATGTACTTAAACTACTAAAAAAGTTTTCAATTTCATTTCGAAGGCACAATTGTGTAGAATTTGCTTTAGTTGGTGTTGGTGCAACTTGCAACATACACTAACTGTTATTTTTGTCTTTATACTTTTTATGGACATTGCATTGGCATTGAAATTGGGAAACATTATTGTTGTGTTTACCATACCTACTAATACTATTCATTATACCATGGAATACGTTATATGGCGATGTCAATATCAAACACAAAATTAAAATATCTTGCATTGGTAATGTTTATGCGTGATATTATGGTGTATTTGTTTGCAAATAGTTTCGCAAGGCTTAATAACCAAGTAAAGTTAGCAGTAGCATAATAATAATATGTAATAGCTTTATTGTTGTCATAAAGAGTTCTTAACATTGTTAAATGGGTTTGAAAACTTTTCATTAAAACTTAAAACACTAATAAACCTTCGGAAGGGTTTTTTCTTTTAAATAGTTTACCAATGTAGTAATGACCTACTTAAAATGCATAAATGCGTGTTTATAAATATTATTATAAGTTTATACGCTATTTACATTTAAGTATTAAGCACTTAAGCTACGCCATAGATACATTTTTTATATATTTTAGAAGACGATAATATTTTTCAATATATTTTTGCAGTTTAGCAGTAAGTAAGTACGCTTAGTTTTTTGTCCTTTGCTTAGAATTTACTTAACATTATATGACCTTTTGTATTTCTGGAATTGGAAGTATTATCTCTGGAAAGTATTAGAGGAGAGGGCAAAGTTAGCCACTGCAATTACAACCATGGTTTCGGGTGGAACATTCCCAACTTTGCCGTCGGGATGATTCAGTTTTAGCGTAAAAAGTGGGAAAGTTGGAAAACGTTGGAAGGTTCTGGGAAAATAATAATACATTATGTAATGTTAATCATAACCTTCCCAATTCCCATCGGGACTTTTTGGGTGGGAAGTGGAAAATGCCGAAACAATGATTACAACACGGAGGGATGATTTGGAGTAGAATGTAATGGGCTGTTTTGCGTTGTGTTGTGTAGCGAGGAAGTCGTGCTACTACGTGCAGTGTGCTGGGAACTAATGTGTTTGAATATAATATGTCTTAATGTAGGACAGATGTCTTAATGGGCAGTCCACTGTCCAGAATTGTCTAAAGGACATTTTGTTGGCAATTAGTAAGGGAGGAGATAGGTACATCGTAGGTACATAGATATGTCGTGTAGATAGAATATAAAGGCTTTAATACACTAGGCGGTAATTGTGGAATGAGTGTAGAGCACTAATAGTCCTTGTAATATCAATAACAGTAATAGTAGCAACACTCTCTGGGACTGTTCCCACTTCTTTGAGATTAGATACGGAAGGATGAAACTCAATAGACGATAGATAGAATAGAATAGACGTGTTTGGAGATTAAGCCCAACTGGAGAATGGAGTATAAGAGAGAGCACAGGAGATCATTCTGATGGTGATGGGACGTGGAATGTCGAGTTGAGTTGAGCAAGTCAATGCAATCCAATCCAATGCAATAATATCATCTCTACTATCTGCTCTATATTTCTATCTGTATATCTATATCTTACAAAATCTCTATTTTACAATATATATCTCGAATTCTCAACCGTAACTGTAAGTAACTGAAAAGTAGGATTTTGTCTCATAATACTGCAGTACCTACAGTAGTATGTATGTAGTAGCCAAAGCCAAAGCCAAAGCAGTTAACTGTATGTATGTATTTTATGTAGTAGGATTTTTTTCCTGACTGTGACTTCCTTTAGTTAGTCTAGTCGAGTTTGGCTAAGGTAGCTAACTATCAGTACTTATACTGATGTGCTACATACAATGTAATAATGTAATGCATTATTATCTCCCTAATATTGTACTGAGAGGATCTAATAGGAAGGTAGTGCCTACACATCTAACTTAATGTCACAGACATAGTACAGTGTCCTTGTGGGTCCTGGGTACTTATAGCAGCTTTGCAAATTTGTAATGTGCCCCTTTATAAAGTAGTAATAATATTATAGCTTTAGTTTGTATGTCTATGGATACGCATGGATATCTACCCGAGATTCCATGTATGTGTACGTCCATGTTCATAAGCTTAGAAGCTTCCTCTACTAACAACAAGTATATAAGTATATACTCATATAGAGATAGATAGCCTCGTAGAGTTGAGTCACAATGTTTTAAAACATCATTAGGTTTTATGAGAATGGGACTTTTCCATTCTTTTCCAGTTGTTGGGTTTCGTATTGGGATGGCTCTCCTAATCGCCAAAATGATCTGATCTGAGCTCCGTAGTCGTTTCCTCTTGTTTCCAGCTCAGTCTGAGGACGATTAGTTACAAAAGCTTTCACTCATTCATTAATTCAGTTATTTGTTGCTTCTTCTCTTGGTTTTTTCATATATTTACTCTTCCCTACACTTTCTCCCTTGAGGACACATCAGTCAGACCACAAGTCTAGTCTTGCGATCCTACAAGCCTACAATTACACAGATTCATATTATTCTTAATCTTTGTAACATAATTACAATAAGAATCTAGGTATTTTGCTATCCTGAAATTAGAGATTTGTTTTTTAGAAAATAAAACGCACCGTGTTACAGTTAGTAGTTTATATTATGTGAAGGGAGTGTCTAACTTAAATAAGTAAGTACTAAAAATCTATTTTTGATATACCTATGCTAATACATATGAATGGCAAGTAGGTATGTGTTAGATTACTTTCATGTAGTATATAAACATGTAGTACATAGCTATCAGTTTTTGTAGTTTACTTCTCTAGTGCTGTGTATAGGTATCCAGAGTAGGGAAAGAGTAGGGACAAGAGTGAGATGAGACTGGAACAGAAAACCAATGTTTTCATGAAATGTTTTCGGAGAAAGCGATTAATTTAACAAGACGCGTCCGTGCTTTCCCCTGCTGTTGTTTCGCTCGATTTCCTTTTTATTTCCACTCTGTCTATGTATTTCAATTCAATTCGCAGAAGAGATGGAAAGTTTTTCTTTGGCCAAGCCAAGCCAAGTCTTTTAGTTTTCTCTTCTCAGTTCTAGTCTAATCGAGTCGACTTGCAAAGAGTTAACTCAAAGGAGAGTTGAGTTGCGTCTTCTATTTAACTATGCCTATACATTTATATCCAAAAGCTATCACTTATACTATATGTACACATCACTATTCTACACTACAATTTAGGAATTATATAAATACATACTCATAGTGCTGGCAGCCAAACGAATCTATTCCCCTCCTTTACTCCGTGGGTATACATTTATGTACACTCACAAAAAAAGAGGATTGACTAACGTAAGTAAAAAAGAAAGAGATTCAGAATTTAGCGTACTATTTAGAAATGAATTTTCTTTCGTCCAGATTACACTTACACTAACTACCAGTCTTCCTCAAACCGTGGAATCTTATCCTCACCCAAAAAATTAAAAAAAACTAACATGAATAACCCTATTTATTTATTAAGGGATATATATTTATTTGTAGGGTTCCAAAATAATTAGGATTCTAGGTTTTGAAAAACCCTGTAGAAACTTCTTTCAGAAGTATTTAGACAAATGAAAGAAACCTCTCGTATTTCTTTTTTTCTAAACAAGTTTTTGGATTTTCGCACTAGGAGCAGTGAAGGTGCAGGGACTATCAAAATCAATTTGTCAAATCACAGAAACCTACTTCCCAGAAACGATTTTGCAAAATATTGGGTCAATTATAAATGTTAACGGCAAATGTTTGATAACATGTGGCTAATTACTTAAAGATGTGCGCACCAAAAATTTAGCTGTATAATTTCACAATTTGGTTTTTGCAAAATTGTTTGGGGTCTTGAGAATCCCTGGTAGGATAGACTCCTTCTGTTTGCATTTGTATGAATGGTTGTACATTGTACAGATATATTTAGCAAATAAGTGGGGAAAACTGTAAGGAATATATGCTCCGTTTTGTGCCAATGGCACATAGAAATTGTTTCACACTCAATTCAACTCACACCAAGATACCTTTATACTTTATACGTAAGAGAAGAGTCTCTGAATTGATAGGGATGCGAGATTAGAAGTTTTCTTTGTCGTCCTAATGTGGAAAAACGCGGTAGGTGGGAAGATATTTGCCTACTCGTCTATTTACTACTTAGTCGGATGAAGAGTCTTGATATTGTTCACACTACTAGT
>JAQFYC010001283.1:0-36680 GCA_034694165.1 Tomocerus mixtus | reverse complement strand
TTTTATTTAAGACATTGAGGAATCTCATAGGACATGGTCATAACCACCTTCATCGAAGGGTTCTAATCGACAACTGATTATATATCATGACAAAGCTTGTACATACTTACATTTGTTGACATTTTACATGATCTTATAATTACCATAGTACCTATTTTGCTTCCACACACATTACAATTTAGCATCATTTCCAACACAAGAGTGCAAAAGATAAGTAAGTAATGTAAACTGAATGCTATCACACTTTCTCTGAAAAAATAATGTTTCTGTCAAAATCTTAGCACAACAAGGGAAGTACTGACTGCTCATTAATTTCTGGCCCCCCAAAAAAGTCATCTTATTATTCGCTATATGTTAATTAAAACCAAAGATTTATTTTTTAGTACCAAATTATATTCTTTTAATTGAAACAATTAATTACTTACCTTCAATTCAATTTGGTTCCAAGAATTTATCCTATAAATACTACGTTTTTACTCTCCAAATACTATCCCTAGGGCATTGTCCTCCGTTGTTCCAGACTGTTTGTGTTTTCCAAGTATTACTATTCACAGTAAGCAACAATAACTAATTTAATAATCGTGATTGTGTTATGTGCATAGCTAATTAAATTCTTAGTTAACTTCAGTTACGTCGATTGAGCAGGTTGTGCATTGGGCAAGGTATTGGGTATGTGTAATAGTTTTACTGCATTACTGTAATAGTTGATTTGTTATGATTATTTGACCATTAATGATTTAAAGTTTTGTTAATCGCACTGCTGCGTAATCATGTAGGTACACAAACACACATTAAATTATTGTGTCGTATGAGTACGTACGTTGACTTTAAGAAAGATAACGACGATGCCATCGCATATCGCATCGCAGTCTTAAAAAAGGAAGCGTTTCCTTTTCCGCCTCTTGGCAGACCGTGTGAGTGTGAGAACCCCATTAGAAATACACTTGTACCCACCCCACACTATATTATACATCGGCTTGACTTTGCTTACAAATGCAAATACAAACTCACTTTTTATCGCAAGTTATTAAATACTCAAGTATCTACATGGTGTCCTTTACTTACATATGAAATGCGAGCGCTTTCAAGCACTTGTCTTGATATTAAGAGCAAATGCATGCCAGCAGGATAGAAAATTCTTTAAAGCTTACGACCACATAATGTACTTATACTTAATTTCATAGGTACACAAAACATTTTGGTTTATCTGCACTACACACACATTTGCAGGCATAAACTCCCAGCCTCTAGCACTTTACACAGAAAAAACGTCAATTTTCTAACTGTCAACCTGAAAAATGCTAAAAGGAAAAAATAACTGTAATATGCGTAGTGTATCAGTAGGTAATGGGTAAGTAGTGCTTAAAAGTACAAAACAAAATTGCATGTACATATCCCATGTAGGCAGTAGGCATACACCCATTTAATGGGCGAATACATGCAATTTGCTAATACTTATTCATGCCACTTACGATTAGATAAAATACTGTATAATGTCAACCAGCAATTAGATATCAAACAGGAAATGCAATCTACAATTCCACAAATAAGTAATATACTTATTTGTATGTACAAAATGAGTAGGCATTACACAATAGAAATAGAGAATTTATTGTCTGCTGCTTACACAAAAAACGTTGTGGAAATACAAAAGCATTGTGTACGCAGTAAGAGTTATTTTAGTAATGAATGACAATTCATTGGAAACCTATTTACACGCTTTTATTGTTTTTAATGTTATGGACTTAGGTAACTATCGACACTACAACTACAGGTATTAGTAATTAGCATTAGCAAGCAGCTAAAGAATTTCGAATAATTGATACATGCCAAATGACATTATTAAATTAGCGTGAGAATTAGTAAATGCAAAAATCATGGCGATGAATGATGATACATTACTTGCATACTAATAAGGTAATAAGTATTTCTATATTCTACTATTTACCAAGCATAAATAAATCAACAATATGTTCCCTCCCATTGTTGCTATTACTACTTTGTTCGATGTATTGCATAGAATCTATTGTAAATAGCTTATAGATACGTAATGCAAATCGCTCAGGCACATCGTGCTACTATCACGCATAAAATATGTAACTTATGTCCCTGTTCCACCAAAAAATGATGGGATACTAATTCCTACACGTTTCAATAGTGCAAAGATGCAAGTGGCGAATTCCAATTGTGCCAAGCTTACCAGATTTTCTAAATTAAACCTTTAGTACATATTTCGCAAATGAACAATTAGCAAATCAGTAAAATGTTTTAAGTAGTTAATACGACCACAATTTTTTAGGCCGTACCAATATTCAATGTAATTTTAGTTTTATTCTGAACTATGAGCATTACTCCACTATTGGACTGGGTGTAATAATTATTCTTGTTTTCATTCTTATGAGTAGGCTGGAATGAGTTTACTTAACATAGTACGAATAAAATATGATACTTGATACATGAGCGTGAACCTACTACTTGAAGACGCTATGAATTATGAATACCTAATAAATATTAACGTAGCGTAAAGCTTTAAACAAGCAATTTTAGCTGTAGCTAACATACAGCATATAAGTATATTGCTAAACATAACACAATAATTAATTATTAGTTCGTGTATGATTTCCTCTAGTTCTTTTAGTTCATTAGAATACTAATTTGAAACGTGCTAAACACATCGTAAGAAATGCATTACTATATCCTACTAATACTAACATTAAGATATATCTGGAAACATAAAGGACAGGATACCTTACGGTTACGGTTGTTTATCAACTGCATGTACTCAATTTGCATTACATAAACATTGAAGTTTGCAGTACAATAATACATTAGTATACTTGTAATTTATCGTTGTAATAGTACTATCATAGAAAAGCTGAGTGCAAACTATTTGCAGCAAAGCCGGATTTCTTATCAACAATGCATTAGTCCTGTCTCAAACACAATCATTGGGTTAATATGCCAAGAAGCCAGTTTAGCTGCTTTAGCTGTCCTGTCCGGTGAATTAGGTGTGTTTGATAATAATTATAGGTCGGTGGGTTACGTTACGTTGGTTGGAGCGGAACATATCTGCATAATGGAACAATACCTAAATTCATTAAATTCAATGAGTTACTGGTAATAATTATCTTTGACCTTAATTTTTGTGGTTTTAGGAAATATTTTATTAAACTGTAAATATTATTACAGTATATTAGTCTCAATTCTTAATCTTATGAACTATACTATGTCTCATAATACTTATGTGTATGGAAGTTTGTACCTTATTTTGTTAGTTCAATTTTAATTTCATAACTCGACTTGAGCCAGCTTCATTTTTCAAAACCCATAAAATGAAGTACTATGTATAATAGCGAACAAATAAATGAGTAAATAAATCTTTTTCGATCATCAAATTGTATTTGGGAAGTATGAGAAATATACATTTATTAAAATGCACACTGTTTTTCATACTGAAAAGTTGTGACAAATGACACGGTACTCGGTATTTACATATTTTAAAAAACTTTGTAATAAAAAATTATTTAACATGAAGTTAAACATTAAGTGATATGCGAAATGAGGTGATTATGTAATATACAGACGGAATCTTTCCCCACCGACATTACTATCAAAACTTTTGCAGAATTTTCGAAGAATAGGGTTTAATTGTTCCACAAATCATCAAACCTATTACTCTATCTCGGAGACTTTATATTTTTCCTACAGAAAGGGGACACAGAGTTCATAATAAGGACTTCTTTTCCTTGTCAACATCATCATGGGGTTGATTTAGACTAGATTTCCATTCTTATGGTAGGACCAAAAAGTATTGCATTGTCATGGAAGTTAGTAAAATATTTGTTTCCACGAGAGAAACTTTGTGTCAAATGATCCTTCATCATTCATTGAAACTTGGCCCTAAAATCATTCCGAATTTTTCATCCATTTCATCCAAAAAGGGAGATCATTTTGAAAAATATCTTCCTTTTCTATGCTGTGATTGTGTCTCTACTTATAAAACTATTGTAGTTGCGACAGTTTACCAGCAGTGAGCTTAGAGGATACCAATTTTCAATATCATCTAATAACCAACTGAAAAAAATGGCGACAAGAAAAGACAAGAAAGAGAAAGAGCCACCACAGGATGCTCCAAGAAAAAAAGATGACGGTAGAAAGAACATAATTGCAAATGAAAGATTTATTATCCGTCGAAATGATCCTTTCGACAATTATAAACCGAATTCAGATGATGCTATTGCTATGTTGGCCACAACACCGATTTCTCAACCTCTTGCCCCTGATGAGGCTGCAATGTTACGGGAAGTCGCTGCTGATATGGATCTCTCACTGCCGTTGGACGAAATTGAGGATTTCCCTGCGAAGACTTCAATTAGCGACGAAAGTAAGGTCCAACTGGCCCGAATGCCGACATGGCTTCGGTCAATGATAGGGTCTCGTTGGGAAGTCATTCATAAGCATTACGGACATGGGGCCCACAAGTTTCTAAAAGTTATTGCAAATCGTATCGAGCACCAATATCGAAATCAGTATCTGAAGACAATTGGTGCATCGGTGGATGTAGAAGACGAGGCAATGCCCATTGAAGAAGTGTACGAAGGATTCGATTTATTGAATGAAGCTGAGGAAGCGGAGGAAGTTAACCCTTCAGCCCCTTCCATCAAAAAACGTGACCCGAGTCTCCGGGTTGCTCATCTTGGTGAGGATACTTTCTAATAATATAAATTCTGCAACTTACAAGGGTAAGTAAATTGTGTGCCCTTTAATTAAATGTTCTTTTCTTCAGTTGGCAAATTCAAGGTTCAGCAACACAAAAAGAGATTCTGGGAACCCTACATGATAAAAATTGCGGAATCTTGTTTGCGTACTGCAATGGTGACCAGAGCCACTGTGGGCGACATGGCCATATTGGCTGCGGAACGTGATATTGAAGAAGTAAATGATGCCCATAAACATGATGAATACGAATATGATTCAGAGGAGGAAATAGAAGCACAAGGGAAGCAGAAAACCAAACGAAAAGTTCATCGTGGAGGTTGGGAAATAATAGACGAGGAGGGTGAAATAAAGGCAGAAGCAAAAGAAACAATTGAGTCGAGATTTCATGAAAAGAATGAATTAAAATTATCGCGTACGGAGCAAGAGAAGGAAAAGATGAAAAATAAAATGAAAAAAGTGGACAAGAAGAACAAAAAAGTGGGATGCTGGAGCTACTTAAAACATCATCCGTTATTTGTAGCCATCAATATGAGGAAGGAAAAGAAGAAGTATCTTTTAGAACGCGCATTATACCGAAGATATTCAAGAATTTGGTATAAGGGGTGTGGGGAACCAATGTAAGTTTAGTTAAGTTGCATGGATTTTGGACCATGATGTACTATTATATCTTATACTAACATTACATTCAATTTCTCAGTGAATCAAAAAAATTGGGTCACCAATTCCGAATCGATGAAGAGTTTCATGAGTATATCGTGTCTTTAGTAACATGGATGGTAAGATATTCAGGCACACATATATTTTATAACTCGCAACAACTGTTTTTTGCAAAATAACAAGGAAAGGTACATAGCAAAAATGATTTTCTACGTGATCTATTTCCTTTGCAGCCTTTCAAGTATCTCATAATGTTCATTATACTTGCAAATGCGTGCTTACTCGCCCTTGAGACTCAGAAATCTCTTGACAAATTCCAGGGCCTATTTGAGCAATTGGATAATGTAATTTATTTTAATTTATTTTAAACTGACCGTGCAAAAGTAAAATATACGTTCGTGTATTAATTAGATTTAGATGAGTTTTTATATGAAAGTTTTGCCCAATTGCTTGATGTCTAGATTTTCCTGTCTGTGTATACTGTTGAATTTATACTAAAAATTTATGCACATCCATACCAGTATTGGAAGTCTGGGTACAATATATTTGATTTCATTATTCTGGTGATTTCACTAGCAAAGGTAATTAAATAATTCCCTTTCACAGTCATACAGCAGTATAACATATATAAGCTACTTCATTGTGCGGTATTACCTAAATAAACCTTATAAAAATTGTTTCAAATAGGTCATCATAGACACTCTAGGTGTTGCTGAAATTACATTTCTGAGATTGCTTCTAATTGTCCGAGCTTTACGAATTCTGAGAGGTGTGTCCATGTCAGTTCAACTGCAGGTTTGTTAATTACAATTTAAAATGCATATTTAATTTTTTTTAACATTGGTGAGGTTATACTTCTACTGAATGAGTTTTTTCTAAGATATTATTATTAGTACAAAAGTCAGTAATCTTAGGAATACATCCTTGTTTTGATTTCTCCACAATTATTAGGTACTTGTAACAGCCCTTGTGGAAACGGTTAAAACTCACGTTTTGTCCGTTGTCATTCTTCTTGTCCTATGCATGTATATTGCCGCTGTGGTTGCCTTCTATCTTTTCTCTCACACTGAAGGACTGAAAAAGCCATGGGGAAATGTTGCATTAGGAATGTTAAGGATGTTCAGTTTCGTAACGGTAAAATTCAATATGCACTTCCTCTCGCCCGAATAAATGATACTAATAGACGAACTGAGCTATTGGATGACCATAACTTTATATAAGTTTTATACTCGTTTATGTAATCTCTAAACCATTAGGCTGTTACACAAGTTAAAGTAATTGGATTTGTTTTCAGATGGATGGGTGGACAGATATAACGAGAAGATTTGAACGGTCTAATATGTACATCGAGGGAAGAATCTTTGGCCTTACGGGGATTGTATTGGGAAACTTTTTGTTTTCCAGTATTTTCATTGCTATCATTATCTTGAATATTTCTGAAGCTACGGACACTTACCGAGTAATGAAATACTAAATAAATAGTATTACCAAAACACAATTGTAGAATGTATAAGCGTATCTGGTAAATGAATGTGTTTCATGATGTGTTATAATTAAATCATTAGGATCACCAGAGAGAGGAGGGAGAAATATTGGTAAATCAGAAGAAAGATTTGATATTCCGCCGTCAGAATTTGACTATGAGGCAATTACTGGCAAGACAGAGAGTCTCCATCAGTACAGACTTTTTCCATATTTCATCTCAGTTTCAACATTTATTACGTCATGATGATCTCGTTGCAATGCAAGATATCTGTACTTCTCCGTTGTGGATAGGTAAATCTCAGATATATCTACTATTGCATAAATAACCATGTTTAGTCTCCCTGAAATATAAGCTTATAAGTTTATGGCTCCAATACATAGAATTTGGCGAACTAATTATGTTATAATGACAATTTACAGATTGCCTCTACAAAACATTCGCTCGATGTCATCATACAGCTAACATGTAAGTTTATAATTGTGGGTTTTATAATATTATCTTAAAAATAAGTTTTTAAGTGCAATATGCGATATTCTTTTGAATTTCTTCAAATGAAAACTTTCAGGTTAATGAACATACATCGAGAAGTAGCGGATACTCTTTTAGAATGCTACAAATTTTATGGAGATGGACGTTACAAAGTGGAACCCATTGCTCGTGCAAGATACAATCGTTACATGAAAATAAAAGCAAAACTAGCTTTGATTAAGAAGGAAATATATCGACACCGGAAGCCTGAACCGAAAAAGAAGCTAAGAATTCGCTTTCCGAAAGACGATAACAATGACGATAAAAATGTCCGCCCAACTCAATCGAATGTTCCACCAATCACTCCATCTCAGCAGCAGCAAAAGAAAAAATAGCTTTGGAGGCTGGTGGGTCAGTTTTCTGGATACTACTCAAACTGAAGTGCCTATGAACATAACTTGTGTTTGTTCTCTAATGTAGTATCTAGTTATATGCTCTCTTTAAATGTATTTAAAACGATTTATTAGTTTGAATTTCAAAAATCTAAGTCAAAATGTTCCGTTTGTGAATTATCACACTCTAGAAATTAAGAATTAATCAAGACTATATGTAAATCAGCTTGAATCTAAGATTAGATTGTAATTAGTTAATTAGCACGCATTGCTACCTAAATATATGGTACATAATTATACAATGGTTATTCTGTTTTGAAATAAAAGTGCAAATAAGCATAATTGAAAGTATTTGACAGTTAAGGTTTCACTATATTTTTATTTATTCAATATACGTCAATTTGGCGAAACTCTATCAAGTAACCAGAAAAAGAAAGGCTTCGCCGGTTGCTTATCTCTAGTATTACTCTGAGCTGTAAAGAATGGTCCATTTGTAGGGTTTGCACTCGTTTTCCTGTCGGAATTGCATGGGACATCTAAAGTATTAGGTCTAACAGGAAAATGAGGTTCTACAGAATCTACACTGAAATCTTCAGCAATGGTTTCAAAGTATGGGAGCTCGCAGTCTCCCCCGGAATCGTTGCTTGTTCCAGAATATCGTGACCATCCAGGATTAAATTTCGATGTATGATTAGCATAATTACTCCCAACTCCCCTAGACCCTCTTCCAGATGCTGAAGACGCGTAATTGTGCCTCACATCATTAGTTCTATTATTTTGTGTAGCTGACGAAGAATTATTAGATGCAGTTAAAGCTGGGAGAGAATTGCTTGAAATTGTTGAAGGAATCGGATTTCCTCTGCTGGCCGAAGATTTTCGGAACGAATTCTGGGGAATCAAGCCAGTGGATATGGGAGTAATTGCATGTCCCCTTATATGAGAACTAATTGGTCTTTGAACTCTAACTTGCCCCATCAAAGAACCGTTGGTTAGACTTTTCTGTTCTTCATTCTCATAAACAGCTTTTTCGTTATTTAAAAATGTTCTTGTACTATTGTTCGTCGTGTCCGAGAGTGCCAACGAAGTAAAAAAATTATTCGGGTCTGGAGAAAACATGGATCTTTTTGTCGATGTTGATTTCGGTCGTACTTTTGGTGTAGAAAGGGGATAGCCTGCAGGTTCAATTGCATTTGTACTTATACTCGGGAATGTAAAGAATTCTGCTGAAAATTCGTCGTTTTCCATTAAATCTTCTGCAGAACGATTTTGGCACTCGGACAACCAAGAATTAATGTAGTCTGAGGATGTTAATGGATTCGGGGTCACACATTCCTGCAACCGCGGGTCAGGAGGACTGAAATTCGGGGTTGCTATTGAAAGTGGGGTAATTGCCTGTGAAAGTTCAATAGCCAATCTACTCCGTGCAGATGTTGGTGTAGGTGTTGAATCGTTCTCTTTGTATCTGTAAAATATAATGTCATCATTAAATATTCTAGATAACCTTTTTGGAACTCCAATATACATATAATTGCCATTATAAATAATATTGCCAATTTTAGGGTCAATGATTACTCACTTGGAAAATCTGGAAAGATCTTGTTCAGGAAATGCTCGTTGCCATTGAAGACACTCTTCGTAAATAGTGTGGCTCATTTTCTCCGGCTTTTCTTCGATTTGTCCGGAACAAACTTTATCCACCTCATCCCATAAGCTGCTAAGTTTTTCCGTGAATTCAGCTTCCACCGCCTGTGTTGTATTTTTTATTACTTTTTTTATTATTTTATTACAAAAATTATTTCTTTTACAACCCATATGATTATAATATTTTTCTTACATCCTCAGCCCATGATATACTACTGCTAGCAGAACTCATCACAGAAGCATTTCGAATAAAGTCTTCATCCGAAGCAGAATCAGTCTTGTATGTAGTCACAGGTTTTTTATTGTTTTTAATATTAGGATTAGGACCTTGTGTAAGTTGCTGCTGAAGTTGTAGCAACTTTCTTCTTTCTCTTTGTTTAACTTCTGCTGACTGATTACTTTGATTCTGATGGGCAGAATAAACTTTGGCACTTGTCGCCCTCGTGGTGGCAGCGGTAGATACTCTCCCTACATTTTCTTGCGTATAAGCAGTGTCCATGATTGTTGGTAAAGTTAAGTCAATTTTACTTTCCTGGAAACCTGATTGTTTGTCATTGAAGCTAAACTCAAGATATCTAGTGCTTGCAGGTCGAATTTTTAATGGGTTATGATACGACGTCGTTGAATTCGAATCGAAAATCGATTCCAGAAATTCAGCATCAATTTCGGATTCCATTTTCCTCTTCCCATCAAAGCAACTGGAATTCCTCCTTCCGCCCATTCTAGCAGACCAGAGTCATTAATGTTTCTCTCTTTTAATACTTTCCTGGAAAATAATAATTACAGAATCAGCTTTGATCATTTTCTTTTTGGTCTTCTAAACAACATTACGAATTTCGAGTTAAATAGTATAATGTAAAACATTAATGCACTCAAACTCTTTATGACTTTCTCCAAACTAAAGCTAAGTCTTACACTCTGGAAAGGAAATACATTTTAGAAACTAAATGGAAAGCCTGCAACATAAATAGTTAACTGATAAGTACGTAGTAAAATATAAATCAATGATACTACAGCTACAGAAGGTCAATGACAATTTTCCTACTTCTACTAGTACATACACCTTTAGTCCGGAAATTATTATATATAACAATTAATTCTTAAGTTATGATTGTAATATTATATGAACGTACTTTCTTAACCATTTAAGTACACACAAGAAGTTATCACACTAGGATTCACATTCGGATTCGGAATATCATTTTTGCAGAGAGTACGGTTAACTATACTTCAAGTTACATTTTATATGTAGAATTCTGATTAAATTGTTATTAGAGAACTATAATCCGTCAGCTTATCCTTCCACTGTCTATAACTAATTTAAATTATTATTCCACAGGTGTAAGTGTAAACTTTCGATGAACTTTGTTAAGAATTTAGAAAAGAGTCCGTTAAAGGATATATTACACGATTCAATGTCTTTCTACTACTTTCTTCTCAATCCAAAGACGAAACTTTTCCCATAACACGGTTATTATGTTTCTAGAAAAATAAATAGGAGAGATAAGAAGGTGTTCTGTTTGGTGCTATTACATGAATGCAATAAAGTTTAAATCTATAATCCTGTTCCTGTCCTAAAGCTAAAGCTCAAAATTGTCAAGGTGCTTCAATCAATTGAGTTAATCCAATAAAGTTAGTACATAGTTTAGTTCGGTTGACGTTGTCTGCTTGGTTTAGAAATAGACCATTTTATTGATTTAGTTTCTTTCTGCTGTTATGTATGTTGGTTTGGTCTTGGTTGCCCTGTTGGGACTGGGAGTGTGATATGATAAATGCTTTTGCTTGCTATTTCCTTGCCTTGGTTGTCAAGGGGTAACATGCACAACATGCTTTCCCCATCGACAGTCTATCAACCTAGGAACCTACCTTACCTTCACTTTTTTGTAAGTACTACATACGTATACAATATACATAGATTTACTTATCGCTAGCTTACGTGTGTGTCGTGTGCTCACATTATTTTGGGTGAAAGACGAACAAAGCCTGCCATGCCACACAAGCCATGAAAATAATGACTGTAGGAGGCACAATAGCCATGAGGATGTACATAATTGTATTGTACATTGTGTCGCCAACAACCATCACATTCGAATTCACATTCACATAACGAAAACTAAAGAAAAACTGAAGTGAAGCATAGCATGAAGTAGTTATGTTCTTACGCTAGCCCATACATACCTTGCAAATTAAATTAGTTTACGTGACTGAATCAGAATTAGAATCCATGTACTCGTGTGGTAGAGTAGGTAGTAGGTAGTAGGTACTTAGCTAACTTGGCCTTCAAACCAATACCCTTGTACAGCAATACCTAATAATTTCGGTTGAATAATACATGGAATGAGACAAAGCTTCAGCGAGGAAAGCGCTACCACTAAAAATATGCAGTAAAAGCAAACTAGCCGCAAGCTTTCCTTACATTTTCCACATGAGAGAGATACCCATAAATAACTCAAATATAATGTAAGTACGTACGTTAAAAGTAAATAGAAATGTTACTAATGGACAAACTACAAACAATCAACTGCCTTTACCATATATACCACTGATACCACTGGAGAGTTATTTTTATTTTATCAACTGCATTAAAGTAGTTAATGGAGTCCCAGATCAAGTTAGCTTATGGTTACGTTGTACCTACACGTATACACATGCAACCGACTTTCGACATTCAGATTATTTCCCTGGAGAAAACATCTTACTACATATTTATATATGTACTATACAGTAAAAGCAATGCAATCTTACCACATCAAGAATTCCTTTTCCTTAATAAAATAAATGTAGTTATCCGTTACCCCTGCTGCATCGCATTCGTTTGGCTTGCTAATCTTGACTAAGTACATGGCATTGGAAGGAAATATAAGGGCATTCCCAAAACTTACATGGTTTGCTGAACATTGAACCTAGCACTTATTTTTCATAGTAAAATAAAGATGAATAGCTAGGCATATTGTATATGGATGTATAAATTCATGTGTAATAAACTGTGTAGTAGCAGTGTTCATAAAACAGAAAGCTTGCTTTCCAATCCAAATTCCAAGCAACTTACTTTCTCCTGCATTTTTGAGGAATCAGCGCCCTACGTGTTCCTTCGGTGAAACTCTTCCCCTTCCTCCTTTTCCTACCGTGAAAGCTTTGAATTCGGGTTCTTTCGGATTTTGCGTGGACGTACGTTGTCGGAGACGTATATAGCGTAAGCCTTACAACGATGCATTGGGGGAACGAAATATATTATACAAACACATGTAGGCTTATTGCTTAAAAGAATACAGAAGCACAGCAAGTGTAGTATAAACATAAAGAAAATGAAAAAACCCTCAAATACAGATAGACATCAGGCTTGCCAGATATTCTAATAAAGCTAATTAAATTACAGTATTCTATGGGAGTTGTGGTATTTACCAATTCCCATCTCCAAAGTTTGGACAACTGGGAAAGTTCCCGTGTGGGTGGGTTAACTACCATGTATTATGAGTAGGAAAGCTGGGAATGTTCCCAGAATATGGGAAAGTTCCCGGTTTTTTGCAGCCCAGGACGAAATTCTGATTCTATGGCATATTAATGAATCCGAATCTGGAAATTTTTAGTAAACTACTTAGCGTGATGTTAGTACTTATAGCAATATTAAAATGAATAGTATCGGGAAAAGGCTTAAGGTAACCGATAAACAGATTTACTAATGGTGAATTACAAACTAATATTGGTACCTTGAATGGCTAAATTAATTAAAATGCCAAAAATGTTTCACTGGTTTAATTATTTCCATTTCTGGCCAATTTGAATCGAAATCTAATTAAATGTTTTTACCCCTTGTTTGTGACATAAATTAGTACTTAAATTAGTAGGTAGTCAGTTTGTGGCCTGTTTCTGGTTAATATCTGACTGAAATGATAGTTTTCCTAAAGTCTGGCAAGCCTGATAAACACCGTAAGCCGTAAAAAGTTCTTTATGTACATAATATAGTAGGATATAGGGTGAAATGAAGTAAATGGGAATTCGCATGTTGAAACTGGGCTGTATTTGTAGTCATATTGGGGAATAGGAAGGGTTGTTTTATTGCTAGATGCATGCATGAAAGGAAAAGATCTTTGGAAGAGAAAGCGTATCGCTTTATATGCACATTAGAGTCAAAATCAACCAAATAGGTTTGTCGAGTGTGGAGCAGAGTGCAGAAAAGATATTGGATTGGCGTAGGTAGGTAGCCTAACTGGTTTGGGCAAAGTCAAACTTGAACTGATCTACTCTATTTGTATTCATCAGTAGGAAATTTGCTCGTATCGTGTTTGTATTCGCAGTGGTGTGCACATTTTGATAAATTGTACATAGATAGTGAGAGATATGCTATAAATTCTACATACATAACATTCTATTGCAAATCTATATTTCTTGGTATCCATTTAGCCATTCCGCAAGGGCCTTATCGCTGCACTATCAGAATACAATTGATTCCATCCAATTCCTTCCCCACAGCTGTGTGTGTCTGACTGCCAACTAAACTAACCATCACGAAAATAAGTTACATTCACTTTATATTCCCATATCGATCCGAAACGGATGGATAAGACAGAATTCTACTTACATTACTGCATACACAGTCCAGTTCTTTACTAACGTTCAGCAGTTTATAATAGTATTCACTAGTATCTATTCCCGTGGTTTTCATTGTCATATTACTAGTAGTTTGTTTAAGCAAAAGCACAGAAAGTAAACACATAACATACAGATATAGTTACTAAAGTAAGCACATTACCTACATACATGCACATGCATATAATATGGATTCACCAAAGTTCCTGCCATTCCGACGACTAAACTACCAAACTATGAAGTTCAGGTGGTAGCTTTCTAAATAGGAAACCGTAATAACTAGCAAGCAGTAGTAGTTCTACATCCTACGTACGTAGTTTAGCTAGTCCAGGACACGGAATAAACAGTGAAAGTCAAAAGAAAGGTGTGGATTGTAGATTGTAGTCTAGTCTATTAGGCTACAGAGTATAATACCTTGCAGAATTCACTTTTTGCAAACAACTTGCTGTTTATGGGTCAATGCGTTGCTTCTTGCGGATCCGAACGACAAGTTGACTCTGTGCCTCAAACGCCCGACTCAGAGATTCTTCCGAGTCTTGTGGCAACATCACCTTCTTTGGCCATCGCTGCATTAGCTCGAAAGGTCAGTAATATTTATAAATATTCATTTATATTTTAATTACAGTTTTGCATAACTTTATTTCTGTATTTGCTTTACTGCCCATCTAATGTTAGTAATTTAGCAAAGCATGCTGAAATAATATATTGCAATATGCGTCCTATCCCAATATTACATCAGCAAGATGTATTACGTCATGAATGGATAGAAGGTCACATTTCATACTCTGATTTCTGTCAAAGCTGTTTATGTATTAAATATTCACTTACAGTTAATAATATACATTCATATTATTATAGTGGTACTTTATTTATTTACTTTTCTTTACTTACTCCAATTAAGGAGGCAATTAAATAATTACGGCGTACACCAGTAGTCACGTATTGCTATAGATTTAATTAAAGATTGCTGTGTTAGGAGTTAGGTTTAGGAAGTGAGTCATTTGAGTGACGTGACAAGTGTAAGGTCATTTATTTAATTTTGATAATCGTGAAGTGCACCAATTTCATCTCTTTATAGGCAACATTCCGTAGTTTGTAATTTGGTATGGTTCGTTCCATTATTGTGTCAAATTATATATATTTCTAATTTGCGACTACTCACTATGAAGCCGGAAATGGGTCTAATGCAATCTACATTCTGTCTTTATGCAAATGAGGAGTTGTGTAATTAATATCCAACGGATTGCCATGTTGCTTTTTAAAGTTGAACTTTACATTTCTCCTCATCCGATCCAAATATTATAATTACAGTTGTACAGTATTATTGGGGCATTGAAATAAAAAGATGCCAAAGTGATTTAGCACGCAATGTTAGTGTATCTGTAAGTTGTATTGGATTCCTATTATAATTATTTGTGCGTACATAATCTCCAACGAAAAGGCAAACTCTAAAGCTTATTATATGCAAATACAAACCAAGGAAAGCTGATATTGATTTTAATACCTTCAAATTAGAGGCTACGCGATTGCATTCCTTTACTACTTAAAAGGGTACAATTTGTGATATGAAAGTTATTTAATTACTTCGAACTGAATGATAATGTTTTGTGTTCCCGTTTAAGTTATATTATCAGGTTTTAAGAAGTGAATTCCTTGTGATAGCCAGTCTTTATCTTTGTAAAATGTGTAACCAAATAAGGACAACCAACCGTTGCGTTGCGTTAGTTTGTTCTGCTGATAGTAAGTAATACTAATGACTAATGAGCCTTGCATTTGCATTCACTCTCACATGAGCAGAACTACGTTGTTGTATTGAATGTATACTACGTTGTATTAGGAATATAATACATAAAAGGGAAGATATTTAAATTTATGTAAATATTAATGCCCAAACTAGCCATTATAGTATGTATAATATATTGAACACTTGTTTATATGCATGCAACACAGCATCCCGTCACATCATATCGTGTAAAGTAAAATAATGTGAGCTGAGTGATAAGGAATGTTAAAAAAGAACCAAAGGAAGCAGTCTATGTAATATAGACACATTGTTGAACTTTGGACATCGACTCCTAGCTACATAGGGTCTTTGTATGATAGCATTATAATTATCTACTTACGAATACTAAAAATATGTAAACTATAAGTATTTACTTGCACTAAAAGCTCTAGAGTCTCGTCTACAATAGTGATCAATGGAAATTCCAAGTCTCATACTTATGTACTATAAGCTGAAAATCTTTATAAACTACACTACACAGAGCATAGACCTTTAGCTTACACTTACGAATTTACACTTTACATTTTGTGTGCCCAATTGCTCTGACTAACTAAATACAAATACACTATTGCATATATGTATATAGAATATACTGAGCTTCGCTAACAAGCATAAGTGAATGTACTAATATGTAATGCAAGTAAATATGCATATGTGTAAGTGAAGGGAAGTTCTGTTTGACTGTATAGTGTAAGCAAACAAAAACATGAATCAACTTATCCTTGCTTTTATGTGTAATGTATATGTTAAAGTTATGTACGCCTGGTCTGTCTATGCACCCTAACTAGGCTATGCTACACGAAACACGATTAGTACAAGTACAAGTATATCGGGGTTATAATATTATTATTGTTATGCATGTATGTAGCTTAAGCTCAAGATAAATGTGTACACGAGTTTTAAAACACAGACAATTTCATTACAAACACAATAGAATATAATACAAAGCTATTATACTGAATATAAAAATAAGCTTGTGTATGTAGTTTGAGTTCGCACGAGTAAATAGATCGTGTAGTTTAAAGTGTAAAGAGAGGAACCTCTATATTTGGAAGGGCGAAAAGAAGAGGATGAATTTGTTAAGTCAGGTGGAAAAAGAAAATGGCAGTTTGGCAGACTGAATTTACTGAATTAGTTTTTGTTTTATTTAAGTTAAGAAAGACTAACCAAAACCAAAACCAATAGCATAGCATACCAATACAAACTTCTGTAGCACTTTAACTTAATTTCATTTGTTTCAATTCAATTCAACCTTTACGTAACAGGACAAGCGTAAGTTTTTTTTATTTTGGTATTTCCCTATTAAGCAATTGCATCACAAGACAAGGGAATACATAAATATTAAGTATACTAATATCTTATAACTTATAATATCTTATTTGTTTGCATTGTTAATATTTACTTTTGAACTGTTTGTATTAGAAAAATCACATTGGTATCATTTACTTGGAGGGTTTTTGGGATATTGTATTCTATTGTTGAATTATTTGTTTGTGTAGCTATATGTCAATGTTAATACAGACTTAATCATAATCATAAATGCACTTGAATGCATGTATGTATGTTATTTAATGCTGGCATTGTCTATCTGTATTTCCTTAACATTTTCCTAGGAAGTAATTTTTTGTATTTATCTGAGTTACAATTATTTTTAATTAATAATAGTAGCGTGTTGAACGAAGTCTTGGACGTTTGAACTCTTTGAACGATTAAAAAGACAAATAATAGCACTATTTCGTCATTTACGGCTGTTTGACTTAAGAGGGAGTAATTTCCCATTTTAGCACAGTATAGGAACAAAAATTGTTGATATTTGTTGTTGTATAAGTTGTAGTATTGTCTCACAAACAGTACTTGAAAATTATTTTTGTATAGGTAACATATGAAGTACATAATTTCAAATGAGACGAAATACAACAAGATATGTTTATATGACACATTACGATCGAATTGTAGAAGTACATGTCATCCGCCCCCTCCTAGTGGTAGAGCACTGCTTTTATTGTTGTTGTTGCTTTTTGTCACAATTATAGTCCTATTCAATGCACTTTTTAATATTTTTAAGGTTAAGGGAATATAAAATTGGGTTTGTGCTTTGCAATTTGGCGTGTTTTTGGAGAAGATAGTATTTTGAAATGAGACTAATTTACATTTTGTTTAATATTTTTGCAGTACAACCATCCAGACCGAGTCTACCCTTGTGGTAGCAGCCCCATTGGATCCGATTCTGCGATAAAATTGAGAACTCACATACTGCCTTCAGGTGACAGTGACATGAATGATTCTGTACGAAGATTTAATTCACCAAAACACAGAAACAAAAACTTTTCCAATAAATCTGTAACTTTCAATGAGCCTGAGGGAAACCGAAAGATTAGAAAACCTTTGATAAGCTTCAACCGAATTCAAATTAGAACACCTTCTTCCAAGAAGCACCCATTGAAAAAATCTTCATTACAACAGTCTTCATACCTTCTCTCATCTAAATTGATTTCTAATGACAATATAATCAACACTGTTCAACAAGTCAATCTTAATTCTAACCCAGAGGAAAATAGACAAGTGGAGGAAATTACTCCAGGAACTGCAAATGGCTTTAAAAATCCGGAAGACAAAGAAAGCATTTTTGAATCTGGCACCATGGGGAGCACTTCAAGCGACCTGGGTCGAAAAGCCAACATTTTAAAAGACTCGTTAAATAAAAACTTGAATTCTAATCTAAAATTGAACAATAATATTAACGCAACTACCATTGTAGAAGTGGGAGAAGTTGAATTGGATCAAAATGGCAACTGCAAGGAATCTCTAAAGAATTTACACGCTATTCGGGAGGAGACTAAATTACTAAGGGAAAAATTCTTTTCGCCAGAACCCCAGAAATATTTATCTAGCGCATTAGTTAACATGATGAATCGTCCCAACAGATTTGGATTCAATCGCCCTTACCAACCTCCAACTCCAAGTAAAACAGCGGGCTCAAATATCTCTGGTATTCCAAAACTCTATTCGGTAACAACTTCACAAACATCTGTACAAGATTTGAAAACGGTGAACCCAGCCGCCCCTCATCCAAGTCCAAAAGAAGGGCCCAAATTCTCCGGAAACTGTAATCTTCTAAAGAAAACGGGTAATATCCCGACATCTAAATTTAGAATTAATCCAGCATTAGCTCGTCTTACTCCGACTCATACGACAGCTTTGAACAAACCCAACGAGTCTGATTCCAGGTTCGGTTCGCAAAATTTCGACGAAAATCCAATTGAACAAAACAGAGTAGGGAAAAGGACCTCTCCAGCTTGTCAGAAACGGGTGTTTGCTTTTGGCTCACATACGGCTCAGCGAGCAAGTAGGAACGAAACAACGGAACCCGTAAAACGAAATCCCACTCCAGGGACCAGTGCTGGAATAGGTTACAATAGTAGCTACTCTTCCGGAAGATACGGTGTTAAAAGACCTGAGGAAACAAGACCATTTTACACAATCGGATTATACAAAAACAATCGCCCTCCCCTAGAAAATAAATCCAGTTTCGGAGTTCATAGTTCCGGCTTTCAGAATGTTTCCACAGGATTAGTCAGAGAGAAAACCTTACAGTACCAATCCAAAGTAGGGATACCACCCAAGAAAAATCCACCAGGGTCAGCTCCAACCCAGAGTTCCACTGCAAAACCCGCAGCAATTCACCCTCTTATTCGCAGCACAACTTGGACTAAAACTGAAGAAGAGCAACTGAAAAATGAACACCAACCCGCGAAAGCCGACTGTAGGACAACAGATGTGCCAAATTCAAAAACAGAGTCAAGAGAAAATAATTTTCTGCATTTTGATATAAGTCAATTGCCATTACACCCACAATGGGAACGAAATCACAGCAGCGACTCTTTCAGCGGCTCTAGTCGTCCGATCTCAATTTCATCACGAGAAGACAATGAAAACGGGAGGAGAACTGCTACAACCACGGAAACCGAAAGCTCCGAAGAAACTGAGATTCACGATCCAAGATACCCAATTCGCCATGATGCTTCAGGGGCTTCGTCTTTGGCTGCTAGTGGACATGCTGACAATGTAATTTCCGATTCCGAGTTTCTTATTGACGATGAAATTTCTGATCAACCTGACCTTACACTTACATTTAAAGGTAAGAATATTTTCTAGAAAATCATATTGTTACTACAATCTCATTTAGGTAGAAAAGTCGTTATAATTTTTCTCATTGAGATAGAAAATATTTTATAAAAATATGTAACTACTAGATTAATACTAGTAACAAACGGTATATTATCTGAATTTTACCGGGTATTACGTAAGTAACCCCTTTCAAATAAGTCCTTTGCAGCTGCAATAATTTTTCCTGGTTGTAAATCAAAGAAAGTACATAAATTGATCAGTAATTGACAATTGACTGATATTCTATCGGCAATAATATTATTATCTGCATTCATTTACATTTTGCAATCTTCGCTGGTGGTAAAAGCTGTTTTAATTAGGTATGTATAAGAGACGGCAATACATATACATTAAGCATATACATATATGCTGTATTAGGTATTAGTTAAGCTAGCCCTGTTTGCCGAATAGAAATAAAATATTCCTCTTCTAACCTGGAAACACGAAACCAGAACGTGATTTCAATATGTTGAAATAAAACAGAACTTGAGGCAACAATATCTTATTGCAAGATCTCGTGACTTTCTATCTTGCAGGTTGCATTGCAAATGCTTTCCTTAGTTTTCGTGATTTTATCAGGTTTAGTTATAGGTAATGAAAAAGAGTTCACATAGACACATACTTGTTTTACTTAAACATATGCATTTGCATGCCTTTCGTGCAACAAAATATGAACCTTAGTCTGCGCCAGGTAGAAACATCACACCAGTTTATTTTGTGTAATAGTACAATAAGCGAATAAGAGAAAAGGTAAAGGCAGTACATACTGACTGCCTACTACCTACACGTTTTATTGATGTGATGTTACACGCGTCAATATCCATACTTTAAGAAAATTACACAGGATAAGGATAAAATAAGTAAAAAATCCAAGCCACAGAATGCAGAATGTTTCTCAGAGTTTGTTATGCTAACTAAATTGCAAATTACAACTTATTTTATTGTAAATGTTCAGACCGGAAGCTCATCGTAAACGAAGGTATGAGTGCTAACAATAAATTAGATATTATATTATTGCACATTGAGATAACAGAAGCTACAGTATAATGAAGCTACTGATTCTGATAAAAACATGTTTCTCCTTTCTATGAAACTTGAATTCTTGGATATTGTTATCTACTTACTTTCGAATATTTGTTTCCTAACACAGAGGCAAAATGTTTGATGATAAATGTGAATTAGCGAATTTTGTGGCAGAAGGGGAGGTAAATCATTTAACGTAATGTGTTATGTATACCTACCAACCTACCCTACACCTTACCCTAGAAGACAAAAAATAAATTGTTTTTTCCGTAAAAAGAGTCGGTAATAGATTAGTAGTAGTAAACTTAATCTGTGTAGTAAGTATCAAAGGATTACCTATACTCGTACTAAATAAATCGTAAATCAAATATATAGTTAATAGGAATTTGCTCTTGCTCATGAAAGTTGTATTTTGTATGAAATTACAATCCCACTCTTTACTCTGCCATTTACTCTCTCATTAATATTCTATTACAATATCATTGATACTTTTCCATTTAATGTGCAGTCCTTAATTCCTATATACTGACTAGTACAAATAGTTGTATTGTAAATACATTATACAAGCATGTCACTTGAGATCATCAAGGTAACGAATGTTGTTCTTGATATCTCTCTTTGCAAAGTGAAATATTACTTTTGTCTACCTCTATCTGTTAGGTTTTCCTTTTGTCTGTACTGTACAACAAATTTGACCTTCTCAACCACCTACAACCCACTCTCCAACCAAATCTATCTGTACAAATTGCAAAATCTAAAGATTTATAGATACTTAACTTGCGCAAAAAAGTTTGGTCAATCAACAGAACACAACTTGTACCTATAGTTAATATTGTAGTAAAGTGAAGCATTTAAAATTATCATTATAGCCATAAAATGGTTTACTACTTAAAGAGTTATGGCGAACTAATTAATAAAAGACTGGGAGTCTGCTGTAATTAAGAATTAAAGTACTTCTAACATCTGGAGATTGCTAATTGATAAATAATGATGATTTGATTAGAAGCTACATATATAAATACACATGCCTTTTTATGCAACTGGTTTGGTTACAGTACCTGCTTCTGGTTCGAAATTAGTCTTGTAGATAACAAAGTTGCTGCCGTACATTACTATAACCATTAAAAAGCACTGTATCTGGTAGTATTCTTTATAACTAATTAGCATAACACCTTGAATCGCATTATATATAGAGTACAGGCTATCTAACTTCGTAATTGGAAAAATTATTATACGTATTATATATGCAACCACTAGTTGTATAACTTTATAAAAATAAATTCTTTATCTATGTATGCACATAGACCTAGATGTACCAAACCTAGATGAAATATACCATGCCAAAGGTGATGTGTATGCCAAAAATTGCGGCAGCGGAAGAAGGTTATACTATGTGTACTTTGTACATTTTTAACTGACATTTATTGAGTTACACTTTGCACAAAGCACAAGATCGTGATTTTATAATTTCAATACAACTTGCAGTTCCTCAATAAATTTCTACTTATATAACAGTAGACCAGAATTGCTGCTTTGGTTTTTGGGTGCCTACTGCCTACTTTAGCATTTTTCTTGTCGTTGCTTAGGAAAATTTTTACCTGTATTGTGTATGTAGTTGTAGTTATTGGTCTGAAGAAATGTTTGTGATCTTGTACTATATTATCTGTAATATCTAATCATTTTTGTGTCTCATTCTACAAATACAAAGTCTAGCTACAATGACATGACAATACCAAAGTTACGTAATTGTAAAACAGCAAAGCAAATCACAGTTTAGTTTTCGTTTAGTTCAGGTGTTAAAATAAACAAGGCTTCTTGTCACTATATAGAAGACTGCATTATCAAAGTGCAGGTCATTCGTATGTACATGTGAGTCATAATTAGAATTTTGACGATAGTATGTAAAACTGCTCATAATCAGTTTACACATCATAAATTGCATTGTAAATTAGAGTTTTGCAATACAATCCAACAGTCCAAGGACATGCAGATACTCAGATACTGATAGAAGAGACTCTCAACTTCGACTCTCACCTTCCCTGTGCTGTATTTGTATGTATAGATTTATAATTTATACAACCTGATATGAGGTGCTGATGTGCCTACTCATGCATGTACATATTATGTATGTAGTGGTCTGATCTGATGTGATATGCTATTTTTGTCATGTAACGTGCTGACCATAAATACGTTCACTTCACTTGTACTTCACTCTAGGGGATTCTGGTAAATAAATGCAAAATACATTATAATGTTATGTTATACATGTTAATAATAAAGTTATTATCCCATCCTTGATATAAAAAGCCTATAATTGTGAGCATTATAAGTAATAGTTTGACTATACGCTTAGAACAATGAATGTTTTATCTAAATCAAATAATTCAAGCAAACCCGTATATTTGGGAACGTGTATAGTGTCTTAGTGTCTACTACACTTAAACAATCCTATTACTTACAGTACATTGAACATAGCAATTTTATACAAGAATGTATTTGAAATATTGGACACGGATATTGGAGCTTGTAGTAACTTAGTAAATGGAGCCCTTAGCTTATATAGTGAACGAATGCCAATAAATTACAATTTCTTTGTTAAGTTACCTAATTGTGTACAATAAAGCTCATCATCAGAATTAAATCACAATATTTAACCATCAACACGAAATATTGCTTATAGAGCAGAATCATACTGTTGCTCCCCTGTTTCTAATATTCTGTTTGCATATTTATATGTAAGCCATATTTAGGTATGTATTGTATTTAGGATGGTATTTTTGCAGAATAATTTTGCTTGGCTAGCTAAATGTTATGTGAAACATGCGCATATAAAGTAGGTGCTTACGTAGATAGTTACTCCAAATATTCCTACTAATAAGAAGGTGTTTGGTTTTGGGGTTAAGCTAGATAATAGAAGTGCCCATATGCAAAAAATTCGCTGTAATCAGTTTTGCCTTGTGTAATGCAATAAATAATAGACGTAATGTTCACTTTTAGTGTAGCGTAATGTGGTTAAGGTGTGTATACGTTACTTCTATTGAATTGTATGTATGCAGAGATGAATGAAGATGGTAATGCTAATAGTTATAGTCATAGCTATTCTCTGAGGAGGTTAGTTTGGGATTTTATATTGTACATGCAAACTGCTGAGTTTTCGAGAATTTCACAGTAGCTTAACTATACCAGTATAGTAGTACTACTACTAGCCTAACCTTCTTTAGTTATTATTTAGTTAAGTTAATGTATCATGAATATTACTAGCTAAATTGTAGTTAGCAATTCCTTTAGTAGGTAATATAAGGAGTCTGACCGAGTGAGTCGTGTAATAAATGAGCTTGTGGTCTGGTCTAAATGGTTATGTTGTTGTGGGCAGGTAAGGCTGTAGACTCACAGTATGATATGACGATGAAGGTGAAATAAATAATATCTTATTGCTAGCATAAGTAAATATCCCTGTTGTAGTATATTAGGATTAGTGCTTGTTTATATAGCATTTATTGCAATCACTACTAAGATTAATACTAACAAACATTAGCCAGTATACTGCAACTAAAATTAATTGTATGTTTTTCGATATGACATCAGAAAAATACTAATAAGCAAGTTATTGTTAGTGGCTTAACTTATATACTTACTCAGTCAGACAGTTACTACAGATAGATACCATGGATGATGTTAAGCTGTATTATATGCATTGTGTATTGGATAGGATGGAAAATAATAATCTATAATCTTGCTTGTGTTTCATTGCGTCTTGGTCTGTCTGCTCTGGACAAACTTAAAGATTAAAGTTAACTAAAAAGCATCAGCGAATATATTATAGCATGACTAATCTGATTATATTACAATACAGTACAGTACTGCATAAAGTATGTGCTTTACATTTAAGTGGTTGAGAATTTTATGGTATGTGTATGATGTGGTATCGTGGTTAGGTTAGGTAGTTCATTTATCGTCAATTCAGTTTAAGTGTAGTGTGCTCTATTGTACTTATGTGTGTATGTATAGTAAGTAGTATAGTATAACACTAGGTAACTTACTTACATAGTTAGATATGAAGTATGAAGGTACAATGTGCATTTTTGCATTGAGTGTCGAGCTAAACGAGAGTCCTCAGACTCACTGTTTGCGATTTGCGAATCGAGTAAAGTGAGCTCAGTTCAGTCAAGTCAGTCAGTTAATAATTGTAGGTACATACATACATTAGATCGTCATTTAGTATTCCCAGTTATTCATAATGACGCAACTGAAGAATAGTTAGTTAAATACATAAGCTATATAGCTTTAGCTAACTGATTTTGAGTAATGTGATGTGGGCTAATCTTTTATAATACGAGTAGAAAAGCCAAAGGATTACAAACGAGAGCTTATTTTATCATTATTTTATCTTCCCTTCCTGGCTTTTCCAGTTTTTGATAAAATTCCGTGTTGTTTCGTGTTCCGTGCCTTCATTTAATTGTGTAGTGGGGAAATATTTAGAGTGCAAATTAATTTCTATATATTTTTGTGAGCTAACTATTTTCAATTTACAAATTATTATTTGGAATATGGTATGTAACGATAGCAGAGCAGTGTAAATACAAAGATTCTTAAGAAACTTGAAAAGAAGCAGTTTTTTGCGAGTGGATTTCATATAGTCTCTTAACGGACAGGCGAAGCCACATGTTATTTACTTGCGTACCAAGTGCAGTTTCCTTCGTTCGTTTATTCAACTGACACGCTACAGTATAAGTGCAGTCACATCACAAGGAGGAGTTCATTCAACATAATAACGTAAGTGTGGAGTATGTGTGTACATGTGCTTTAGAGAAATTAGCATAATAATGTTGCAAACATTTTGAGCCAATCTGCAAATCAATATACATAATATTCGTGATAGTTTCCAAAGTTAACACTTCCTACGTAACAATACCATTAACCTGTTAACTGCTCATCTGAATCACCAAAAGTATATTCATTACATATTAAGTATTAGTCAATAAATATAGAGACTTTGTAGATTGTGGTCACATTCGATGTAATCGTTACATATGACCCTTAATTTTTAATAGTGAAAAATCGTATTGTGATCTACAAGCGAAAAATTGTTCATTGCTAATACTGGGAATGCAATTAGCATTGTGTAAGTTTGTAAAAATTGTACATTGGTACACAACCATTGTTTTGAGTTTTGTGTGACATTCATCCTACTTTTGGATTTCTGAGTCTGAGTCACACTCTCTCAACAATAAAGTTAATTTATTAGCTTTATTAACTATAAGTAGCATTCTACTGTGCAACCCTGTCTTTCTGTCTTTTCTTTGCTATATTATCCGCCTCCCTTCTAAATCTTTAGTTCAGTGCACTTTTATCCTAGTCGTGGGTTTGGACGATCTGAAAAACTCATGTCACGGGTGTGGAAGTCCATTGGATTACGTTTTTGGTATGCTATGATACTAAATTATTTGCTGTGTGAGATAAGAATAATAATACAATGTAATGCAATGCAATGGGGTCTGTTTTGTATGTAACACCTACTGTTGGACATATATCATGTAGTATGGTAGGTAGTTCAAGTAGGTATCTATTTTAGGTAATGAATTGCAAGTCAAGATAAATGTGTCCCTAACGTATCCGACGCAGTTCTAATTAACTTATGGTATGGTCTAGTAAAATGTAATACGTATTACGTTATGCTAAAATTATTCTGTCAAGACAGTCAGGTCAGAGTCAGAGTAGCTTTAAATTAGTTATTCACGCAATTTTGTTGTATCTCTGCAGCAATATTGTGATAATGGTAGACATTGGGAACAAAGCAATAATGCACAATTATTTATAAAGTTGGAGATGATACATTGCGCATGGAAAAGTTACGTACATGTACCTGTTACAATCTGTATTATTGCGTTCATATAAATGTATAAGTTGTGCAGTAGTAATACACTTACATACAATTAAAAATTTAGTCGTCTCGTGCAGTATACCGCACACAACAGAATTTCAGAATAGCACAAGCTTACGTTTAGGTAGAAATATACATTACATTGTTGAACCCTTAATGGACTATGAGAAAATTAACAACTTTAACTACTGTTGGGAACAGGAGTGAGGACAAAAGTGAGGAAATAGTGACTTTGTGAACAAACACTGTTTTGTAGGTTACTCTAATAATGTGACATGGCTGTTTGAATTTATTTTTATGGCTACTTCCCCTAGAATCCTATTAAAGCCTGATAGAAGTGTTTTAGACGTTTTACAAAAGGACATGTTTGTTATGAAATGTTCAGACAGTTTTTCTCTAGTAAGTCTTCTATCAATTATTTAGGTAGGGGACATGAACATTGGCAATACATGTTTACTATACTTATTACTCACTTTTCTCTCCTAATGACACGTCAAGATTGATATCGAAATAAAATTTATTACATTATACAGCAAAGTAAACTGTTTACAATGTAATTGAGTATGTACTTCTATGCGTAAATGGCAAATGTGTAATGAACTTAAGCTTAAGAAGAGAAAAAGTACTTGCAGAGCCTTTGGCTGCAATATAAATAAAGGCTAGGCTCTTCTGGCATGACATGAAGGCTTAATAATATGTATCATTGCAAATACATAATGACAAAGTAGGTATGAAATTAAAATATACATTTCTACAATATTTACTGCTACTTTGTATGTTCTATTGCTGTAATAATAATAATTGTTAACGCTTTAGCTACCTGGCCAGAGCTAAGAGGGGAGCCAAGCTAAAGACAAGTGCCTGAATGAGTGTTATGTTAACTAAAGGGATTGTTAGTGACAATGGAACAATAGGCTATTAGCTTATTGAACTGCCATACAACTACCGTCTGTTATAGCTTGCTGTTTATTATTCAGCATTAATTTTAATTTCCACCGTGTGTGAGTGTGACTTACTTTTTTACTTTACGTGTAGTAAGTAAATAAGGTAGGTAATAGGTAGGTGTGTTGTATTGCTTACGATACTCTTACCTAATATTATAATAACTATTTTGATTTGGTTATTGAATGTGAGAAAAAATGATTGTGCCAATAATGGGATAATGGTATGGAAGCAGTCTATACATATATAATATTTACATGCAATTTACTTGCTTAGAAGTGAATCTTTAATATTATTAGTAGTGATTGAGCGAGTGCCTTCACTTCAGTGCTAAAGAAACGAGTAAACTGTGAAGTGCAATAAATTTTTGAATCTGAGAGAGCTGTGAGATAAATTATTTTTCTGTTCTGTGCTAGTGCTCTGAATTTATATTTGTTCTAAGATCTAACCTTACAAAACTGTTAGGCAGACCGAAAAGTTATGAAGTGCTAAGTGATTTTAGACAGACAGAGTTAACTAAAAGCTTTTCATTCACAGTCACAATTCACAAATATGATGACAGGATAAATGTGCAGAGAAACTGAAAGAGGTATTCATTTTTCGTAGCCTCCAATCTAAAATCGTGTACGGTTTATTTATTTACACTTCTCAATGACGGACATTGAGTTGAATGGTTGCTAATGCTTGTGACATTGTCAGTGTACGCTAAAGCTATATCTGTAGAAACTCGTGTATCAGATTTAAATACATAAGCACAAGTACTTACGTGCATATACACATGTATGTACTTATAATCTGCTTAAAGAGTAGTTATAAAGTTGTTCTAGCGATTACAATCATTATTAACCGAAACTTAATAATGCTTAGTTGGAGAAAGTTAGTTCAGTGTCCATTGATTATGTATATTTGTATATAGTATACTTTATGTATAGTTACATTTGTTACTTTGCATACATTATCTAGTTAGTAGTAATACGGTATCTGAATTTCCCATTTATGATTAAATATGTAACTAATAGTGTTAAACGATTCGTCCTTATTATTATTGCTTAAGCTTAGGTTAGACAGACTTATTAAAAGTTGTCCTGTCCAATGAGACGGATTTAATTGCATGTGGTTCTCCCTGCATTTGCGTGAGGATATTCTCATCGCGTCTTCCCACCAGAAATAGTAGAAACTCAGTGCGATTATTATTGCATTATCATTATCTATATAGTGAATAGTAAAAACATTTATGTGGGGAGCCTGGGAACGTATGCAAACCTATATTTAATATTCAGGGATGTCTTTGACCTATCTATATACTCTATACACATGTATTTATAGTACTATACAATGTTTTTCCACAAAAACTGTTAAAATTATAAGCAAAATGTCACTTTTGCTTGAATACTTTGTTGACCTAGAGCAATTGTAAGAGTTGACTATCTGCACGATTTCTATAACAATAGCAGCAATGCTAAAGCTACCTTGTATTTGCATTGTTGTGCTTTGTAGGAGGGGGTGTATATTTTGTGAGACTAAAATAATATGTAATATCAGTTATCATATCACACTGCATACTGTTCAATTCAATCAACATCTGTACATTTTGTGTCACATAGGTAGGTACGGTATGCAGGTACAACATGTATTGCATTGCAATTCAATGTTGTATGCTAATAAAGTCAAAATGCCTATAAACATGGTTTTGAAAGTAGGTATAAAGTAGTACATTACGGAAATTACTAAATTCTTAAATATGCAGAACCTATATTTTCATAAACTATTTGTACATTACTACAAATATGTGCAAGTTCACTAATCTGGCATTGATTTGATTGAATAAACTACATTACTACTCAGGAACAGTAGTTTGGGCTTGTGTTAAATATGAATGTTGTTACATTATTTTGACTGCAATACTTGCGAAATGTCACTTAATTTGATTTATTCGGAAAAAACTCTGTATCCCATATCATAGAAAAACTAATGTCAACAAGGAAGGTCAATTAGCCAATAATATTTTATTATTGTGTCACATACAATATAGAATCAGTACACCATAGTTGCAATGAACTTGCTAATTCTTAGAACGTCAGAATACATGTCAATTGATTTGATGCATATCACATGCACAAATGTATGCATTATACTGATAAATAATACCTGGCTATATTTATGCAATAATGTGGAGGATGCTACATACTAGGACCAATTTATCAAGTTCACATGTTACATCTTTAATAATTATGACTAGTATAACTACCAGCAGCGGCACAAAATACCCAGTTCTTTCTAGTGAATTATTGATAGATATATCTGTAGATAAGCATTCTGTGCTTATTCACAGTTAACACACTGCACTCTGTACAGTCAACTGTTGCTAACTATAGTCAGTAAAGGTATACTACAAGTTTACAAGAACGGTCGCTAATCATAATGCTTATTCATAATCTAGAATGTAATAATATAAATTGATAATTTATTGATAATGAAACATTATTATATTGTACATTTTACATACTTAGGTACAATAAAAACTGCAGATACATGTTGCATGCAGATGTTGGTTGGTAAATAAGGCAAATGCTATGCACAGAACTTATTATGTGTATTTTAGCACACGCACACATTTCCAAGTTAGAAGAGTGTACATTTGAATATTTATTAAATACATAATATGTACCTTCATCTGGCTGAATAGTACCAGTGTGTATTGTATACCCATCCAGCATTGCATTGCATTTCAAATTGCAAAGTAGTAAAGTAAGGATGATATAATGATATACGTGAACGAGGTATGACCGTGTCATAAACGTGCGTGTAGTTCTGGAATAACAAGAACAAGTGTCCATCTTTACTTGTATTCCAAACATTTTTAATCATGTAAATATAAGTAGATATTCGATAATCATCAATGCATTATAAGTATATGAGAGCAATAACTAAGGTAGGTACATCAGTATTAGTACCAGTAGGACAGGTAAACGATAAGGATTGAGGATGTCTATATAGTTTTGGTACAATTACAATAGTATATGATCCCTACACTAGAGAATGGGTTGAACATAATTTTCCTGTCACTTTCGTAGGCTGACTGACACAAACAAGGCGGAATTTTGCACAAGCATTTTTATAATTAAAATGCTATTACAGTATACGTCCATGTGGTTTACAAAGCCAACGAGGGTGACTTGGCAAGGTAAACCAGCCAGACAAGACTCGTAATGTGACTTCATTCAATTTCACGAGCATAGCAACTGTGTAAAAACTTATGTCTACATGTACGCTTTATAGCGTTCTGCAACGAATTAAGTAACATACACGTAACATAGTGTATGTGATGTTTTCAATTTCATGCTTCTCTTATTATTATTATATTACATTTCATTAAGGGATTTAGTAGCTTGACATTGTAAGCCTTTATTTGTACTTTTGTGTCAACTTGACATGTTGGCAGTCTATTTACAGTGTGCAGAATTGGTGCATTAAAAATTCTGCTTGCATTACATATTTAGGTACATAGGATAAACAATAAATAATAATTAAGCACCTTGTCACTTTGTGTTGGACTAGAAATTATTTGTTAGTGCAATAAGGTGCCTGCATTGACGTAATGAATTCTATTATTTTCTCTACGTATCTATTGTTGTACGGTAACTATAAAAGAAAATCCCGTGGGGCTGACGCTGACGGTGGAAAATAACACTGTAAGGTGTACGTTTACATTCTGTTCGGCAACTATTATTAGTAACGTAACTTTTATTACCAAGCCATGTGCAGTCTCATGGGCATCATTCTGAATCTAATCTACACATCCGCAAAATGCGAATGTTTTTATAAGCAAACACTTGTTGTGTATTAATTTAGCAATATTTGGTATCAGGTATTATTATATAATTCATAATCCTGCTCACTTGCAGAACTCTCTAAGCCAAGGATCAAAAATAAATATATATACTGTAATTACCAGACCCAGACCCAGACCACGTATTCATGATTCATTGATGCAATGACAAACATTACCATAATAAAAATTAATATGATTACCCAATACCAATACTCATCGTTCCTCGTTGTCCATAACATGCCATGATGTTGAAAATAGTATAATGTATTAGTGTGTAGCAATAACAGTCCCATTGTGGAAAAAGTACTTATTTGTAACTTTTTTTATGTTTACAGATTCTTCCGTGATATTGTCACCGAGTTCCTCCGGAGAGAGCCTTGTATCTTGTGATATCATGTTGGACCTTAAAGAGAGGTACCTCTATACACATTAACATTATTATTAATCTATATACAGTATTCAGTATTCATAGGATTGTAATGTATTTGTTTAAAATTGAGTTCAATTTTGCTAAGTGATGATAGCGATATGATAAATTACGACCCACAAAACAAGTCATTACATATTATTTATATGTATAGGTATGTGTAGTTGTAGTAAGTATCTACTAATAGGCGGTATCCGTATTGCGTCCACTATTAATGAGATTATTCTACTATACAAACCAGAAATATCGTCATTTTTAGCAGTTTTGCTCAAAAGTACAATATTGTTAAACATTTTCCGTATCACCTTTGTAGTAGATAATGAAAACTAAGTACACATTAAACAATATTATTACTTCAATATATGATTTATTGTGCTAAATAATAATTGTAAATAATGCAAAGTGTTGATAGATCTACTCCAGACTCAAAGTTATTTAATTTAACTTGAAATTATCAGTTACTGTAGGTGTAGGTTGTTTGTACAAACTTTGCATCTAGTAAGGAAATAGATGTCTAATATTTATTTATGTACAACAATGCTGATACTAAAATATTGCATATCTAGGTATCTATTCTAAATATTTGTATGTGCCAATTTCTTTTCGGTTCATTTATATCATATATCTGTATCAGTGTCCTATAAAACATTTGATAATCAGGAGTACCTCATACCATACCTAAGTCTAACTGTCGTACTTGTATAAATAAGTAAGTAAATATGTAATATGTACAATGTAAACTATACATATGTTTTAGGTATGGAGTGTATTCTTAATTAATGGACAATTTTCAAATGTTCATTGCCTAATTTATTTTAACTTCGTTTACAATGGAGATTTTGAATTGATTAATCGTAGCGAAAGTTCAATACCTAGATACTATTAGTAGTATTACTTTGACTTTCGTGGCAGATCGTCGGTTAAAACACGTAGGTAATACTATCATTTTGCAATCACGGAAAAAATAACTAGCCATTTGCTGTTTAAATACTTTATGTATTTACATAGAGAATGTTGCAATTTTGCAATCCTCTAGCCCTAACCTAACAATGTTGCACGGTTATCTGTACAAACTTTTTATGTCCACACGAGGAAGGAGATAATGATTGAAATTGACAACATAAAAGCGCTTATTATATATACTTACTTAAACAGGAACAGCGTGTATGTTTCAGTTTAATTAATAAATACATAGTAACTAATGCTGGTTGAAGATGTTAGGGAAACTTATCTAAAGTATTAAAAACTCGTTTACCTAGAGCAGTCAGTTATACAACTTCGGCTATTATGAAAAAGTCAGCTTGGATATACCTGCTACTCGTATATGCTATGTACTAATAATTGGCAGCACTTGGTCTTCTTAAAAAGAATGTTTTATGAATCATTCAATTATAGGGTAGGATGTACTATAAGTATAATGTATGTGGGAAGTTGCATATTATTATGATACTGCAGCAGGTGGTTTGTAAAAATATGACATTTGAATAATATGTTGGAAAATGCTTATAGTAAAATGCCCCTTGAAATGCCCAAAGTTGCCTACCTACCTATGTAAGTTTAGTATAGTAAAAGTTACGGTGTACACGTACTTAGTACAAGTGCTAATTAGTAATTTGACAATTTCAGTATTTGCTTTCAGCAAAGCTATACAAGGATTAGATACTACAAAATTCTTACAATAAGGTCGTAGGTCATTTTTATGTCCCTTTGCCTATTCTATGTTTATTTGCACATGAGTAACTAGATAAAATCGTTAGAATGAGCACTATGCCTAATGTATTTCCACGCTTATGCATTAAGTAGGTATATAATGTGGGGCAGAGATAGAATAGCTAACATAGAATAACGTAAAATATTAAAAATTCAAAAATGAGCATCTGGTTTATGCGATAATAGTATTCTTATCCAAGCTTGACCTGAAGGCATATTCTGCAAAATAAAACATCTGCAGCAGAACAATATTAAATTGTTCTATTTTTACGTAGTCGATTGGCAATTTTTGCTAATGTAATCGTACACTTTTCTAAAATCGGAATAGGTGGGTCATGAATGTATTAATGAGTCATGGTTCTTGTGGCTTGAATAACTAAGCGATATCTTATGTAAAACTAGGTATTCATTAATTCACAACCGATGTAATGGAAATTGGCTGTGTTATTTATAGTACCTATTAATCACAATAGAGCTCACTCTCTATTGCTTTGTTCTGCACTGCATTTGAGTATTGTCCATTCTTATTCAAAAATGTATATACTATTTTATTTTTGCAAGCAATTAATTATACAATGTATACTCAAGGTCAATCTATACTTTAAGTAAACATATCATACTTATTTATTATGCATGCATAATAATATTATTTAAGTCTCAAGTCAATACCTACGAATTTTATCAAGTAAGTCTTTGGTCCTAGCTATAGAAAGCTGTTAGAAAGAATTTCTCTCTCAGGGTCCCCACTTATCTAAAGCATGTCGTTTCATTGTAATTAAGTATAGGTATCTACTATTGTATAGCTAAAATACTCCAATCTAATTGTAATTTAGACAATTTTCTGAAATGTGTGGTACATGCTAACAATGGTTTTATACTTATACTATAATGCAATGTTATGTTTTTTTCATTTCAGAAATTTTGCAGACTTAACAAGCGACTCTGCAATCTCAGATGTCTCTAGCCACAAGCCTTCGTCAGTGGAACAAATTGATTGGACACCCGACCCCAAAGAAAACAATAATAAAATTAAAAATTCTGATGAAGGAGGTGGTAACAAACTCAACATGAAGCTTCCTAGTAGTCAAATTCCATTATCAACCCCGTTGTCATCGAAGCCAAATAAAGGCAGTTTTCGTGCTAATAGAATTCATCAGAGTCAAAATACATTACAAAATCAGAAAACCACCAGAAATAACATCAGTGCGGTGCCAAATGAGGGGAGAACTTTTCCAAAGCCTATTAATAACGCTTGTAAGCCAGTTTCAAATTTACCTACAGCTCTTCCTGCGAGAACTAAAGCAAGTACAGAAAAGCGGCCGAGTTTTATGAAACAAAATCAAAATCGTCCCATTTCTGTTTTAACAGCGACGACAAATTCAGTTCCTCAGGTTAGACTAGTGAAACCGGAGCGACAAATGGGGACGACAACATCAAAAGAAGTTGTTGAGGTCGGG
Organism: Tomocerus mixtus; assembly: GCA_034694165.1. Classification (NCBI taxonomy): domain Eukaryota; kingdom Metazoa; phylum Arthropoda; class Collembola; order Entomobryomorpha; family Tomoceridae; genus Tomocerus; species Tomocerus mixtus. Next base: position 1,508 of record JAQFYC010001283.1, on the reverse strand, counting down.
AAAACTACTTTAGTCAATAGCTTAGACTCCGGAGATTCGGAATTGAGTCACCAAATTCCAATAGATGATCTCGAAAAAGATTTAGCTGAAGTGAAAAATAGACTAATGGACTTACAGTTAATTCTGGAGGACAATGTGAAGAGAGAAATGGAAAAAGACGAAATAATTTTACAATTGAAAGCCGAAATTGCTCTACTAAAAGGAAATGGAAATACGGAGAAAAATATTGAAAGAATTATGAAGAGCCCGAAGACTAAAAGGGAATTTAGATACTCTGGAAATGAGAATTGTAAAATGGCCAATGCAGCAGTACAAACAGAAAATAATAACATTATTGTAAGTTATACAGAAATCTCAGTACAAATTATTTCCCTTGAAATAAATGTTGTGTCCATGTATAAACTTTTCACGTGAATTAATTTTAATTTTGTTTTTTCAGAACAAAGCTGTGACTTATCCAGATGAAAATGATAAATTGGGACAGCTCGTGAGGTGAGACTGTGTCTGACTGAAGTCTTACCTGACAATGACAGAACTGAAGTAGTAAATAATTTTAGAGCGTTCGTTTCAACTAGCACCATTACTCACCTTTAAAATACACAGCCTCTAAAATACAGATATCTAGTTCAAAATGCAAAGAAGCCAAATATTTTCCTAATCCAACTCCAACCACCACCATAGAGCGACTTAAATTAGCCAGTAACTAATTTTTTGCTTCGTAGCACACTTGAATGACTCACTCAGTCACGCCATTAATGAATTCTCATTTTGCGATACACCAAGTACTGCTTTATACTCATTTTTAACATGCTTATTAATACAATATAATTTTTAGAATTTAGAATGAGTAGACAATAATTGTAGTTTACAGACATATTTTGATTTTGACTTATTAAATTGCAAGTTTGCAATTAAAATGATTTTAACATGAATACAAGTTATAATTATTTGTAAAACTAATATTCTTTGTTCATTTTGATAGTTTCCGGATAGGAAGGTTCTCAACATCTACAAAAAAGTCTTAAGTTCCTGCCCCTCCTTCAGTTCACACCACCTCGCACCGGATAAATGGAAAAGCTACAAATCAAAGAACACCTTTTCTGTTACCTTCAATCAAAAATTCGAGCATTAGTTAGGATTATAATTAAATTCAATGTATCTTTTTAGGTATTATATACATATGGATTGATTAGTACGTGAAACGTTTTCATTATTAGCATAAATGCTGCTATGCTTGTCGTTTCGTCGAATTAATTCGTATTATATTTAATACCAGTTTGCATGTAGTGTAATCGTTTTGATTACTATTATGCCATTATTATATAAGAAAGTGTATTTAAATTTGTATTATAATTAACATAACTACACTAAGTATAGCTGTCTGCGAAACATGTAGTGTAGTAGCTATTAATGCACACAGAGTTGTCATAATTCGCAAACGCATCCCATTTTTTGTGACAACTTCTTTTAATCTGTACTATATACCTCTGCATTACTACTGTTATTAA
>JAQFYC010001282.1:0-36686 GCA_034694165.1 Tomocerus mixtus | reverse complement strand
AACATGACCAAGTACAACAATTCATTGTACTATGATAACCGCCAAATGTCCGCAGTTATAAAACTACTTTACCAAAAAGAAACAAAATATCAATTGGAGACTACAGAATTACAGCGCCAACTGGTGATTCTGCAGGAGGTAAGCTAAACAAACAATATGGAGCAAGTTAGAATTTACTTGGTCATAGGTGGGGAAAACCTGATTTGTGAAGTCTCTTGATAGGCAATAATTGAAAAATTATTGACGGTTGAATATTGGCACAATTGGTCCACATACAATTTATAGAAGAAGGGGTGTGGTGAGTGCTCCGAGTGGTTACCAAAGTTATATTACAATATGACATGGAATGCTTATTTTCGATTACATGAGTACAAGCAAGATCAGAGGGGGTTACTTAGTCACTGTTTCGCAGGAGCTAACAATTTCATACTGGCCAAATAAGAGTAGCATTATATTTCATTGAAATATAATTTATTGCATGGTTTTTATTACAATAGAAACAGACAGTTGATTCCCAACGTACCGCAGCAATATTGCAAGAATTGGATAAACGAACATTAGAGGCCGAAGTTCATTATCGAGTCAAAGATCAGCAGCATTTGCTGCGGAAAAGCTTTCAAAATAAAAGTGAAAAAATTAAATCAGAGGCTGATGAAAAATGCAAGAAATTGGAACGAGAGCTCCTGTCCTTGAGCAAAGAAAATAGTCATTTGGTTAAGAAACATGACAAACTTAAGGAATCCATGGAGAAGCAAATCTCCATTCTATCAGAAAAACTAAAATGTAAAACCAAGGGCGATATCGCATCGAACAAAGAAGCTAAATACAAAGGAACTCTGTTGGCGACTCACGCTTATTTCGAAAAATTACTGGGAAAAGCTTACGGTGCTGGTTCGGAGGAAGCTAATTTGCATCGAGATCGTTACACGGCCTTGATACCTTCTCTGATGAAATTCGATCCACAATATGAAACATGTTCAGTTTCCATCCAATGCAGGGAAGCTCTTCAAGAGATTTTTGATAAGCTAGATCATGATTCTCCTGCTGTGTCAGACCAAGCTGGCGAAGCGTGGTTAAATTTATTCATTATAACGAGTCACACACATGCAGCTTATGGTGAAAATATGGACGGTGCTGCCCTGGTGAGGAGAAATGTCCCATCCTCTGAGGAAACCAATAATATCTCGAAAAATATTCTTAACACTCATGACCGCATAGATGACAGTGAATCAGAAGCTGATGTGCACGAAATGTCCGATTATTCTTCATCGGAAAAAGAAGATGTGGATGCTCCGCTTCAACAATATACCACAAGTGGTGACGACGACACCAATGATGAGTATGAGCATGCACCTTGGGATACCACATGTCTTGAAGTGTGCAGCAATGCCGAAGAAATATTGGATGGAGTAGAGTATTTTTACAAGAAGTTAAAAAGTAAAAGTCCTATTCCTACACCAATGCTTAAACAAAACGATGACGTTAATCAATGTGAAAAGCTAGTCAACGGAAAGGAAAGCAATAGATCGCAGCCTAATGACACCAATAGCTTTGATGAACAAAGTGTGATAGGAGAGTCAGCCAAACGTCATAATAATAATATCAGTCTCCGTACTAACAAAAAGATAGATGAGCCAAACCTGAGCGATCTCTCCGAAAATGAAGAAGTTTTAGTGGATGAAGATGGGCGAATACGTCTAACAGATACTCAAGAAGTGATAATAGAAGCGAAGACTGAAACCCCTGAGAAATTATGTGACTCCCCTAAGGAAAATGTTATAGAAAAGACAGCTCAACTAGAGAAAATAGCTGAAGAAACAAAAAATCAATTGTCCGAGGTAATGGAATCCCACGTTGTGCCACAAGACGCCGCCGAGATAAGGGAAGAAATAAGGTATATCAGTCTGAAGTCAACACCAATGGAATCTCGCGGGAGGAAGGATGAGAAAGGTAGATGCCAGAGCCTTCGCTCGAAGATTAATGCCACCCACACTGAAATCAAAGCAGTCGATAAGTTCGAGCCTTGTCAGCGTAAGAAGCTGGAGAAACATATACAGTCAAAGACTAGAGAGAAACTAGTTCTAAGAACGTCACAAGGGATGAAGCGCAGTAAGACATTGACGTCATCGTCTTCAGAAGCAGATGAATCAGATTTTGATGAACAGAAGAAAACCAAAAAAGCTTACAAACTTTCACCTTCTCTCGAAGCTGCATTGTTTGGCAAAGCTGGCGAGAAAGAAAAGCCGCTTCTGAAACCTGATCCAGAAGCAGGGATGTTCCAGCCACCATCTAAGCAGCGTATTAGCATGGTACAAGACTGTAAAGTAACTAAAAGTGAACAAGTTGGATTAGCAGCGCTGGCAGTACCTAAAATTAATGTTACTTTACAAAATAACCTGCCTTGCCCTGGCATGGCCAGTGGATTTAGCCCCACTGGTGCAGCAATGGGAGCTCCCAGTGCCCACCAAATACAAATGTCAAATCTGGCCCCACAACAACAACCTGCTAGCTGCTCAGCAGACTTCGTACCCAATGATCACTCAGCTCAGCCATTATTAGTACCAGCATCCGTTCCGGGTTTATTTAGTCCTCCGCCAACAGGTTCACAAAGTGGTCAGTCCCAGTCGAGTACACCAGAATCCCCATCACCTACGGTGAACGATTCAGAAGAACAGAGAATTACTTGAGAGACAGCAGGAAATGGTGAAAGCAGCGAAAGAGTTGTTTGGGAGCGAGTAAAGGAGTCCTGCTGTTGTAACATCTACCATCGAAAAATTACATGATGCAAAGAAAATATTGTCAGTGTGACATTCACGCACTATTAGTAGTAAGTAACGAAAAAGTTACTCAGAATCATTGGTAGGGTATAGAAAATAGATTTTTTGAATTTTTGAAAGATAATTGACTTTGATGATGATCCGTCTTGTTCCTGTAATTTACTAAGCAAATTTTGTTTTTGTATATAAAGATTTTTTTGAGTTTGCTTATTCTCAGACGTAATCCTTTTTGTTGAGTGTAATGTTAAAGGATGAATTATTTTATAAATATTTTTTATACCTAAATAATACCCAATTACCCAATACTAACTTACCAAATGGAATAAAAATAATACCTGTTTTTAGCGAGTCAAATCTAATAAATTGAATTAGAAACATAAATTAACAAAAAAATTGTATTTTGATTCAAGTTGGTCGCATAAAAAGTGGCAGAAGTTTGTATTGGGCGTGACTTACTCTGACCATGCCATAATATCTTCGCTTATATTTAATATAATCATACTCAACACAACAATAATCTCCTGGAAGTGAAAGTTGTAAACAGCCGTTTCCAGAAAAGTTCAAAGACAGGCATGTAATTAATATTATTGTATACGGAAATTCTAATTGATTGTAGTCACTCTAGTCAAATAGTAAATCTGAAAAATTGTAACACACTTTCTATAATTAATGTAATCTATTCAATGTGGCGTTGTAGGACGACCGATCGTCGTAATTCATAATAGGTCAAAAAATATTTTATCATTTTTATCCTAGCGTATTTTTTTAATGCCATTGACCATTTTGCTAACTGCTAAAAGAAGAGTCCCGAGCGGTTCTCCGCTCCTCCGGTTTAAATTAGATAGGTTTCATGGTAGCCCCGTTGCGTTCCCGACTCACTCCGGACTCAGTCAGGAGAGCATCGAAAGGCAAAATTATGCGACAATTGATAGTTTTGCCCAATGCGCAGGAAACAGTAGTAAGGCATAGTGAGGGGGAATCTCTGTGTGCCGCCAACCTTGAATTTTGTTTACACCTCAGCAAACGGAAAATTTAAGAATTTCCAGTTCGATACCTATTCGACATCATTATCAACTAATCAGAAGATCTCTCTTTTCAGTTTGACAATCTTTGCTGAGTTAATTCCTTCGCTAATTCAGGTTCAATTCTAATACAAAATTAACTATCAACTATCCTGTTTTAATTGTAATTCTAACTGTCACTGGCTGTAAAACCAATCTTAATGTTCCTCACACTTGACATACATGACGCTGTACATTATTGTCATTAAGGGTCGTCAATGGAAGTCGGTCACCCCCAAAAGTGGATAATTCAGACTCTGATTCGGATTGGTCAGTTGAAGCCTAGGGAAGTACACACGATCGGGCACCGAATTTTCAGACTCGGAATTGTGGAATGAGGTTGAAAATACAATTCCTAAACAGACGGACAAGATGCTGAAGATGAATGGAGTTTACCTACTTTCGGGACGCCTAGGTGACAAATTGAAAAAAACGGCGCATCTTTTGTCAAGGGAGGAAAAATTCATTGCACTAATTATTTTGCAAGAGGAGAAATGCAATTTAGCAAGATTGGAAGGAACTTCGGAACCAAGCTGTGAGAATAATCATAACTCGTGCACTTTTATATAAAAAACAATTTTTTTATTTTTTTTTGACTTATAAAACTTTGTATTTGTAAAGTACATTTGTTTACGTATTCCCTTTTTGCAATTTTTAGCTAGCAGTACATTCGTGACTGCACTGGAAACAACGAAGTTTGTCAGGCAACATCAATTTTGCTCGCAAGATGTAAACAAGCCGATAAAAGTGACTATAGATAACTTTTCCCGGCCTAAAAGCTCCCATTCGACACTTGACTACGTGATACACGGAACTGAGAAGTTCTACGAAGAGAAGGTTATGGCAGAGATCAATTTAGTCTACAGACACTGCAACAAGGAGAGTCACATTAAATTTGAATTGGAAGATATTTCACATGGAGATATTGCTGTGGCATTCGATGAAGAAACAGGAAAATACCACCGGGTGAAATTTTTGGCTGGCCTGGATAAAAAAGAATTAGGAATTCGTTGCAAATTATTAGATGACTTTGGTGAAATGCGGGCTTTTGAAGACTCGTTATTCAAGTTACTGAGCCATTACGAGTTTCCTCCTATGGTAAAGCAAATCCGGTTGGAGCATTTGTGGCACTACGATTCATTAGTTCTCCAGAAAATGTACATTGAAGCAATGCTGTTTTCAATTCCTGGTGGTGACGGTCACGTTGATATTCTTGGTGGTGAACAGTCAGAGGTGAAGCTGGATGAGGAAGATGAGTTGAACACAAAGGTGGAGGTATTGGATGAAGTCATTATGAAAATGGCGGTCAAGAGGGAGGAGAATATGAAGGAGAAGGAGGAGGTGAATATGGGGATGGAGGAGAATGAGACTCGTGATCGTGAGTTTCATATAGTATTTAATGGGAAAATGGATCCGAATGGCCTTCCCTTATGTTTTTTAATAGAAAGTCGAATACCTCTTGATAGCTATGAAGATGAAACAGAACAAAAACCGAAACTTGAAGATGTTGAACCTCAAGGAAATCCAATTCCAAGCCCAAGAAACATAAATGATGTCATCATGAAGAAATTACTCAGAGACTATAAAACGCATAAACTGTTTCGGAGACTTGGTGGAAGTAGGGATGTAAATGTTTCACACGTCAAGATGTCCGGAAGTGTATTCTTACAAAATCGCCGTCACCCAATGTACAAACACTTGGACTATTTGCTCAATTCATTCCACACGAAGAAAGCCACATTAAAAGCCGTGAAGCGAAAAAAAGTAAATCGTAATGAAATTTACCTGGCCGCGGATGATGAAAAGCAAGTTTTGCGAGTGCAAATTTCTCCCTTAGGACGTCCAAAACTTAGTAAGATGGATGATTTCTTTGTTCAATTCTACGACGACGGAGGCTCGACAACTTGCGTTGACACGCTTTATTTGGCTTCTGATGTGGATCAATATATTTCTTTGCTACCTCCTCAATGCTCAGAAGTAAAATTGTTCAATATATCCACAATTCCAAGCAAAAATTTGTCATTGGTCAAATCTATGTTGACTGTAAATACACTTTTCAGAGCTGTGGCCATAGAAGAAGAAATTGAAGGCAAGGGGAAGATTTTCGTTGTTGAAATATTTAAAATCCCGCCTGAAAAACTTGACGAGAGTCAAAAGCAACCACAATTGGCCCCAGGCACTGAAGAGCCCTATTTCGAAGGCAAATACGTTTCTTACACTCCCCATGAAGACTTTACCTCCAAGAGACACAGTGTTACTGCTGAGATTTTTAAATTTATTTCCATTGAGAATGAGAAGGAGCCTCGCACAAGAATAACGCCCATGACCCGTATTTTGACAATGATGTGGGAGAATCCAAAATGGGAAGTGGGGAAAATTGTAACAGCTTTTGTGGACACCGTGTTCGATTTTAATGATTTTGTCCTTATAAGCAGAAAGGATCTTAAGGCGAGGAACACCATGGACGACTGCTTAAATTCATACATGAACTCTCGAGCAAGCTCTGTTATTGCAGACCCTCCCGGAGACCGAATTCCGTGGAACTACGTCACCAAAAAGTACATTGAAGACTTTCCTGATGCCATTTTCATTGCCCCTATTGGGGAAGGACGTTTCGGACGAGCTATTGCTGTTAAGAGTAATCCTGCTAATCCAACAGTGCCACTCGAGGGTACCAAGGTCAAAGTTCTTTTACTGGACTACGGAAGTTTCAAAGAGATCCCAATCAACGAGTTGAGGATCATCGGTGTTGTAAAATACCTTACAATGCCTCCTTTATCAGTTTGTGCTAGAACGAGCGAAAAAGTGTGGAAAAATAAAACCAAAAAGGGGTTTGAAGCTTTCGTCTCCTTGACGGAACAACTTGTAAGGGTCAAGATTATGGAATTGTCACTCGATAGACATAGCAGAACAAATGTTAGAGTCAAGATGCTCGACCCTCCGAAGAACGTTGAATTGGAAAGCACTCTCCTACTCCGTAGACAAACTCCAAACTCTACTCCAAAAATTAATTTTGAAAACTGATTTAATAGTAATACATAACTTAGTTAATACAAGAATTGTATACACCTATTAATTTCAAAATGATTTAATTTTCCTAGCAACTTAGAAACCTACCCAGAAAGTAGTACTTTTGAGAAAGTAGGTGACTATAATTGGTTGCATATGTATTCGTGTTGTAAACTGTAATACATAACAGCTAGGGATGTGGATCTTGTAGGCTGACAAATAGTTTTTTCCTGTGATTCCACTAGATGTTTTTATAGATAGTAGATAATTAATTATGTCGTAAATTGAGAAGCTATTATTGTTTGTTATTTAATGGAATATAGTCATGGAATATAAAATCGCACTCGAATTTTATTACCTCGAAATTAATTAAATGCTCTTCCAAGAAGACAGCTACTACTTAATATTGGTAATACACTTTTGTAGTTTAGTAATATTACAATATTGTGATTTTAATATAATTTATGATAATATAATTTTCTTTATAATAATTAATGTCTGCGTAGTCTGTAAGCGTACATGAACGTGCCAAATGATATATTATGTCACCCCAACGGAGTGTTTTTAGATATATATTTATTTTTTTTTGTTTGTTTCTACATTTCGTAAATAAAATGATAACGAAATGTCCTTTGGTAATTACACAAAACTGAAATGGGTTGTAATTCCTAATTGTTTAAAACACAGTCGAATACATAAAAATCGGTGCATAACGTGTTTACCTGAAGGATATAAATCTATATTACATATACCCTCCCCTCTTATCTTAGTAAAAAAATTAGGAAAACTGCTGCTGCCAGATTAGTTAGGTGAGGTAGACCAGGTGCATATAAAAATTGCACATAATGGCAATCTATTACGTAAGAAAAGTTGTGTAACATAAAAATAGCATTCTCTCTCATTTGCATGACAGTTAATTATGTTGTTTAAAATATAGGTTGACTCCATAACATAGCATTTTAATTTTAATTTCTGCTTTAGTTAGCAGGTATATGGGAAGACAATGAAAGCCTCTAAACTGCTTATGCATAAACACATTAGGTAGGGACAGAATAGTAACGGGAACGCTAATTAGAAGCATATTATAGTCGTAAAAATGTATACCTAAGTTAACAATGGCTTATTTTTAGATTTAGTACAGTACCTAATAAAGCCTAAAGTACATCAAAACTTATTGAAATACTTATTGCAAATGCTCGGCTTCTATGTGTGTATTTGTAAATTCGCTTAGAAAGAGTACAGAGTAAATTCATTAAACGCCAGCTTTACCTTCACTTACATGGCTTTACTACTTTTTAAACTTGTCTCCTGCATATTTACATTGCAATCTGAAAAATCCACGCTTTTTTCGTTAAATTAGAGCAAGGCGATTGTACTACACAGAAAGCTTCTCAGACAAAGCTTCCTCTTCCCTCATTGCGCATTGGTGGTTTACAGTTGAATGAGTAAAAACATCCACACAAAAAATTCCCACTCAACATGACAATAATAGCAGCTCAGATCAACAGCACAGGACAATATTTAGCTTAGCAGACCAGCAGCGCACATTTCAAATTGTGAAGAATATTTGGTGTAAACTCTCATATTCAACCTTTGACCTTACTCTAGCACACACACAGTTTCCTAGCATGCTACACACTACTGAATCTGGTTCATTTTTATTCCAACTTACAACTGTTTACGATCACTTACTTTGTATATTTCCTTGCTTGATGATTGATTTTGATATCCAATAATTGGACAACTTCATAAGCCATAATTAAATAATTGTGTAATTGATTGTAGCGATAATTCCGTCAAAAATTGAAGAGTCTTTGAATGTCACAGATATATTTCAATTAATTGTTATATCAAAAATTAACCATATTCTCTTAGCAATGGCATTCAATTTTAGTAGGTAAAGTTGTGTAAAATAAAAATAGCAGCATTATGAATCTCAATTGCATGAAATTAGGAATACACACATTGCATTATTTTGAAATGTGCGCTGCTGGTTTGCTAAGCTAAATATTGTCTTGTGCTGTTGAGTGGGAACTTTTTGTGTGGATGCTTACTCATTCAACTACAAGCCACCAATGAGGGAAGAGAAGCTGTGTTTGAGAAGCTTTCGGTGCAGTACAATCGCCTTGCTCTAATTTAACGAAAAAAGCGTGTGTTTTTTCAGATCAAGTAAGTAAAGCCATGTGTAAGTGTAAGTGAAGCATGTATAATGACTAATGACTTATGTAGGAGTTCTACTATTTACTACATTACATAATACTAGATGTACGATGTACTATATAGCCCTATGTACTTATACTATTTATATTTACTAAATGAATGAAAAAAGATGATTACATTTCAATTGGTTTTCAGGGTATTTATGTTTTATTAAATACATAACATGCACTTTTAGGAACACATTTAATTTTTACTATTTATAAGATAATTTACACAATACCATCATATTATATCTTATCTTAATCTATCATAGGTATTTTAAAAAACCATTTTCATGGAAGTCAGAAGCGACAATGAAGTTTTATGATAAGCTTGAGATTTTTATGGAAGAAAGTGGAATTTTTGCTATCTTGACTGGTTTTCCGTTTTGCATGCAATAATAGCTTAACAAAATTTCTATCAATTATTAGCTAAAATAAATAAATAAATAAATAATTAATAGCCTTAAATAGTTCAATTATGCAAAACCAAACCTACGATACTATAAATCATTCGGTTAGTGTTTACGTATTTTTTTTTGTATTATCCTGGAACCTTATTTATCTCCATTAGGGTACCATATGTCTGTATTAATGGTACCAAAACGATGTACAAAGGAATTGTAGAACGAGTAAGGCTTTTTAGGGCTTTCGTTAACAATAGTCCGGATTAGTTTCAACAATTCGTTCACCTATAAACAAATGAATACTGCGTAACTGAAATTAACTTTATTTATAAATTATAATTACACGGACAACTTACTTGATAGATAACTTCGTTAACATCGTCATCATCCATTTGTTCGCCTGAAATTTCCCTTGTGACACTATTAAATGGAAATATTCGAACCCAATCGCCACAAGCTTTTGGAGCTTTAGTTTTCCAGTTGCGAACTAGCATTGTCATTCCAGGTCCATGTTTTACTGGAAGTTTCAATTTGTTTTTGTTTCGTTGAACTTCTAAATTGTTCATAAAAATTATTTAGTTATAACGGTAATTAATAGTTAAGCCAATGATAAACCCATTATGCGATTTATTTAATATTTACTTGGAACGGGAATCTCCAATTGTATATGTGGGTCCAATTCTTGTTGCCCATTTGGTCCACTAATGACATTGAAAAAAGGACAAGAATTTGACCCTAAAGTTGTTTGAGAAGGTATGCATTCAGTACAGTCTTCGTCATGATAGTCTATTGATTTAAAAATAACATTGTTATTTTGGCGATGATTGTTATATTGATAATATCTAGAGTGTCTTTTAGTTGTATGGCTGGAAGTGGCAGGAGAAGAATAAGATATCTGTGCCAGATTGGAATTCCTTCTCTGATTTTTTTCTGTAAAAGTACCAGCATAGAAAAAAAATATCAAAGAAGTTTAAGAAGTATAGAGCAAGCTTATTTCCATATATGGCAATTTCTTATATCCATGATGCATCATAATCATAAATGACCAAAAAAAATCACAACACTGGTATAAAATATAATTCCAAGATATTTTTACCTTTATTGCCAAACACTAACTCTTCTAAAGCTTTGCTTTCGTCCGTTTCGACGTCATTGGGTGTTCCATACATAATATCTTCTGCATTTGAGTAAGGACTATCAAGGCAATTAAAATGACGTCCGTCAGGAAGACCAAGTAATGTAAATAGATCATGAAGCATCGGTTTCTTTACTGCTTCGTCTACTGATGGCTCATCACATCCTAAACCGGGATTGGTATTTACCTAGATGAATAATTTTTTTTAATCATAATGTTTTCATGCAAAACTTACACAACTGAATTCATTCACAAAAACACCATAATATTTATTTATGTATAGAGAGCATACCTCCAAAAGATGCGGCTTTAGGTTCTCATCTACCAGAATGTCAAATCCTAAGAACTCGAAACAAGTAGCACTAGTTTTGCATTTAGTAATTTCCTTGGCATCTCCAATTATTGTCAAGACTAATATGGACCATATCTTTTGCCACAAGAAATAGTCTTCGATATCTTCTTTCTTGAAATGATTTCGAAGCTTTTTAAGTGTCCACTTGCAACCTATATAATTTTCATACGAATACAAAATCCTATTTTATTACTCATTACTTACACTCACCATTATCAACATCTAAATGCCTGATTAACCGTTAGATATTATTATCTAAATGTCTTTTATTGTATAGTTAATAATAGCATCTCTTAACAACATTAACAACAATACAAAGTATTTTCTTACCTAATCCAATTCCATCCTTGTGCTTCTTATACTCCGGGCTTTGTTTATTGATGAATGTGTTTGTTAAATGTGAGTATTGGTTAAGAAGGTCGTTTAGATCGTATTTATTTGTGGCAAATCGGGTAATTCCGCCACGGTAAGCGTAAATCATTAGCGGACATGTAGAGGTAATGCACACATAAAGACGCAGGTCCCATTTGTATCCATTGATTAGGTACGGACGTTCGATGTATTCTTGAACTACGGAAGGCAGGTCATATGAAAAATCTGTAACTCTCTAAATAAATAAATCTTAATTAATTAACCTCCATTGTACTTTATGCTAATACTACTTACTGTATACTCTATTATAATATGCTTTCACATTATAATGCAAAATATAACTTACGTCAAATACGATAATTCCTTTCCCTTGGCTTTTACAAACTGGTTTGCATATCCACACAGCCGACTTTCTTTCTTTTGGTGTATAGTAACCATTTCCAAAGGAAATTCCTGTCTGGTCTTCCGGTGCTGTTGAATGGTTGTTGGAGGTGTAAGTGTAAGTGTATCTATTTCTCTGCACTGTCAAAAGACGATAGTACTCTTGGGGAAGGATGAACGACCTCGGACTGAAAAATAAAATAGAATTACTAAACAGTGTCCATGAAATTTTGAAATCTGTACTTTCCATAATTGACTTTCTAAGAAAATAATAGTCTGCTTCTATTTCCGTGGCGAATATAATAATATAGAGCCGAGTACCTAAGTATTATGTACTCATGTAGATTGTAGATTATGTACCTATAAACATCACGTTGTAATTGTAGTTATAGCCACATCAATGCAATATCGAGCTACATTATGGTATACCTAATCGATTTAAGTATTACTTGAAGTCCCTTTAATATTCAGGTGTAAGTTGGCTTTGTGAAATACACTATTCACATTGTTTAAGGAAGATGTAGGTTCGAATCCTACCTGGGGCGCCTACCGATCAAAGGTCTAATTAATTTCTCATTACTCGCATTACAATAAACAATTAAAAAAATTGCATGTGCAGTAGCTTGTTATTAGTGAGAGTAGAGTTAGTAAATGAGCAAATTGCTCTCACACCCCCAGTAGCTTAATGGTTAAAGCGACCTTCAATTTAATTCGTATAGTTGTCCTCGCAAGCCAACTTAATATTTTGCTAATGAATCTTCTTACACTTCCTAATTATAGTTATTCTTTTGTCAGAGTCTGTTGAATGAATGAATTTCCCCTCACATGGGGGGCTGGATATTGTCTGAGAAAGTTTTATTTAAAAGTAAAAAGACTTGCTTAATGGAGAGTATATGTGAACTAAAAAGTATTTTTTAATAATTGCAAAACAATTGAAGTTTATTTTAATGCAAATATATACTTAACTCTGTCTGCACAGTGCACTTGCGAAAACTGAGATAGTACATACATACAAAGATGTTAAAAAATCCCAAATTATATCTACATTGAAAACATAGACCATAAACTGATAAACTCATGTTAACCCGGTAAAGTTTATGAACACACATATTGCGATTGCAGGAATATTATTAAGCCATAAAAGTTTTACTACATTCTCCAGCAGTTTGTGCTAAAATAATTAACTGGTTCAAGTCACGACAGGAAACACATGTTATGACATGCTGCTAAATAAATACATTAAACAAGATGTGTAGTATATGCGTACAATATATTATGTATATGACTGACTGTATGACTGCATATATTGTAATAACGATATGAATGAACTGTACAGAGTAATTTTTAGGTTATGGTAGTACGTTAGTATATTTATGTACTAAATACATATATGTCTGTATAAAAAGAAACAAAATTATGTATGCGTCAGTTCAGTATCTCTTTTTGTCGCACCTAAGACCTGAGCTCGAAGCCAATTGCTTGAGACGTACAAATTGAACATATTCTCTGTGTAGGTATTTATATATCTAAATGTAACTTCAGTTTTCTTCAAGCTAAGAAATGTAATATAACGATATGATTACGAATTTTGCTGCGTTCTTGATGTAAAAGTAGAAAAGGTTTATTGATATGGCTTTGTGTATGCCTGCAAAGGTCAAAGGACGTCACGAGGAGACAAGTAAGCCCAATAACAATTATGTACATGATTAGCAGAAATACTTTATTAATATTTCAGGTGGAAGTTGGACCTTGCACATATTTGGACGGAAATAATGAAGACATTTGCAATTAATTCATCAGTCTGACTTAGTTTTGCTATACTACTATACTAATGGTATGTGACCATGAATTCACTTTATGACATACTGCACACAAATTGTGTAGGAACTTGTTAATAGGTTTACACACTAACATTAATCATGTAGTTATTGTTCGTCCCATAGTCCTTTCAGTCTTTCAGTTCAATTATTCTCCTAATTCCCATGCTAAACAAAGCTCGTACATCCGAACAAAAGTCGGTAAGCATCCTTTTTGTGTATAAAGAATAATTTAGAAAATGTTTTAATAGCTAAGTAGTACTATACATGTAGTGTGAGTGTGTACTGGACAAAATACAGTATAACTCACCTGAAATCATATTCGGTAGCATGATTGGATCTCATTCGCGTGAGGATTCTCGTCAAATTATCTTTTCGAGAGAAATTTGTCGAGATTTTCGGGATGTGATTTGTGAGTTGCCAACTTTTGAGGAAACTAGAGCGTTCCGGTGTCATCGTTGTCGTTCTCCACCACAAATTCCAACTTTGGGCTCCTACGACTTTCCCAACGACGTTGTCTTCTTCCGCCTGCTGCGAAAACACTGAGGACGTCGACAACTGCTGAATAGCATTCTCCTTTTCTCGATACTCTCGCCAACCTCGTTCTCGGCAAACCTAATCATACAGAATATTCATCCTAATAAATAGTATAATTCATCATTCTAATAGATAATGCATTAGATAAATTAAACCCCGACTTTCGTTTAATTTACGCATTCAATCTAAATAAAAAACGTTTATAAATTATAATATGGGATTTACTCATGCCTTGTATTGTTTCTATTTCTTATGAAAATATCATCATTTCCAGTTTGTTCTTCTTTTACTGCATTTCTATTAACTTTTATGTACATAAATATAATAAAGTACCTGCGAGTGTCAGCTATCACCTCTCACCATTACACCAACCACAAAAATACACAGTCATGAAAAGATTGTAGGTAAATTAATGCAAAGTGTTAATTGTAAGAGTAATTATGGTAAAACTATTATAAACAAACTCGTCCTTCCTCTATCGCCCATAACTTAATTTTTATTCGAATAACATTCTAAAAATAAAAATGATAAATAAAATGATGATGACATTTAATGCTTAAAAGGTAAGTTATAAATAGCAGTAATATATATATAATAGTATATATATATAGGGATAATGCATCTACATGTTTTCTATCTGTATTATATTTTTAGCACAAACGGAAAGGTTTATGATTGGATGAATGGGATCACATTACCAAAGTGCTGTGAATGACATGACATGGCATGACAAGACAGTACAGTAGATTGTTTAGGATTAGATTAGTGAATAAAGCTTTTGAATCGGTTTGGGACACTTCCTTATCCTGTTAACCTTTGCCTTTAATATTGCTAATGTGTATTGACCGTGACGAAGAAAGGTGACGTGATGGATTTTCTCATTGACACGACAGCTACAAACAGCTACAAACTTTCCTAGCGTGTATTTACTACTTACTACTTACTTACTACACACGTAGGATGTAAATGTATCTACATATACGCGTATCAACTTTCTCTACGGAATTTGGATAAACTTTTAGTTTTGTACTTAAGTATGTACTACAAATATATGTATCTAAGAAAAGTAATGCAGGTAAAGTGGAAATAAGCCTTTTAGTAGGTATATGTGATATAAAATTAGAAATCTATTCTATGCCGAAGTGCCTATAAGTATTATAAAATGTATAAGTACAATAGCGAATACGTCCGTAGCCATTTATAGACATCAATCGATTTAACCAATTTGCATTTTTAAAAGTGTGCTACTCACAAACATTTTACATGTGCTCAGCAGGATAGAGTCGAAGTAACTTTGCTCTATTGTACATACGAAGTCAATACATTTCTGCTCTAAATTCGCTGCTGCTATTATATTGTTACACTTTCTCTGATTGTGATATGTATTGTAAATGCGAATGGTCTAGCGCTAGTCTAGACAGACTAGACTTAGACTGTGTCTTTTTTGTGCAGGTGCCATGAGCCCATACTTTTCTCAGTATGCTCTCCTTGAGACTGGAGACACTTATTTGCTTATAACACACAATAATATACCCATCTTATTACAATTGTTGTTATAATTTTTCGTCCGTACACTGAAAGTAAATCCCTCAATGCAGTACTATACATAAAATTTCTTCCTACTGTTCTACTGTAAAAATTGAGCAATTGTAAGACACAAAACATGTTTAACAATTGTTTAATGCAGCTAGAATCAATTACGTATAAATGTAAATCTCTGTACCAAAGGAAATATTTCTCAGACGGAAGCATTTATTTAGGTAATTGTGTTTCTTCAATTTCAAGGTGTACTTATTGTTATTATTATGTATTTTGTGTGTTCTATGTGAATTCCTTTATCAATTATGCCTTTTCAAAATGTGATTCTAACCTTAAACTGCCTGATTAACAGAAGATTATTTGTGTCTGTCTCTATTTTGTATGTACGTCGCAACAATTTCATGTTATATATTACTGTACATACAAGATATGCATTCTAAGTTAACTACCCCATAATATCCAATACTGATACAGATATGAATACTTGCAAAATCTACACAGCAATAATTATTATGAAAGCAAGTTCATCATAATACTAATGCTAGAAAGTCACCATACTAACAATACATACATATTTCTTGGTTGTAAATGTACAATATATTTATATATATGTAGGTCATTTAAAACTTACAATTTGCAATTGAGACTGAGACATTCCAGTTTTATAATCATGGGAATCTTAAATAATGGTAACAGGAATAGTATGGGAATCAAAACATGCGTCAATTAGAGGTGAGTAGGCTTGAGAGAAAAGTATAAGGTATGGATGTAAAAGTTGAAGTTGGCGTTCAAGGTAAACGTATATTAACAATTGAGTACACTTGTAAAACAAAAGTTTGTCGGCAGGTATCTATTTAGTTAATCGTTAGTTACATGTTTACTTACTACTATTAGTTAGGGTAAGTAATATTATAAGTAATGCACAATCAGGGAAAGTATAGTGTCCTGAAAATATTAAGACTTACATACGTACACTCACTCTCATTCTGATTAAGAATATTCAGATTTGGGGCATATGCCGGGTTAAAGTATGAATGAATGAATTAAAGTACCAAAAATAGAAAATTGTGAATATAAATAAGTACTAATGGACTATAATTGGAGCAAAAAGAAAGTTAGTTAGTTAAGTTATGTGTGTATACTGTGTACCTGTTGGAGTATAGAAGAGCCATTGCTGAATCCATCGTTTGTCTTGTAGACAAAAGGGAAAGCCGTCCAAAGACGAGTCAAATCCTTCGGATCCTCCACAACCAACTTGCGACTATCCAGGAGAACAGCATTTTCTCTTTCCCGTTCTCTCTGCAGTATCTGCACATCCAATACACACAACACGCACTTTTGCATGTTTCCCGTCAATAAATACAAAATTTCGAAACACGACGACACGACACGAGGAATGCGTTCCTTTCTCTCTATTACTTTATACTGGTGCTGGACTGAACTAGTTTTTCTTTTTCTTTTCGGCTTAGGTATTACTGCATTAGAATTTACTGCTAAGTATCCAGTAACACTAACTCATTCTGTCTCTGAACATAATATTATACTAATGCCAATGCCCAGACAGCTATTCCTCCTGTCCACACTTCCACATTCTTTGACAGCTCAGTACAGTACTATTGTTAGGCATATTATGTACTAGAACAATTTACAGTGATTCCTTCACTATAAAGGAAACTATATAATCAAAGGGAGTAACTGTACATGCACGAGGACGGATGAGAAAATGCTTCCTAAGACCGCACAACGATTAGGTTAGTAGCCCCTGTCTATGATATTTCACAAACACGCACAGTTTTAACAAAAGTACGCCACCTTACACACTTTCACTTTTCTTTCTGCAGAATTGTTTAACTGGAGCAAGAGAATAATTTCCTTGGAGTGTGACAATTGTGATGCCCACGAATTAATTTTACTTATACATGATTAATTATCTTAATTACATTAATTACGATTGCTTATATAATTCAGTTAATCCTTGAAATTGTAAACTAAAACCAGTACAGCTTTAAAAAACCTGCAGCACAGTTTTAGACTTTTTTGGGGACTTTTTTTATAAATATAACCTTATGATAAGTTCTTTGGAAGTTTTTGGAAAATAAGCTTGAGCAAAAGATTATCATTTAAAAGTGTGTTGTTTTTCGAAGCTTTTGTAAAAACTTTATAAGTATTTACATGCGTAATAGGGTGATGTTGGTGCAAAGTGGTGTACATTGTAATCCCCAAATAGTTTCACTAGGTACTGGAAAGAAAACAGTACCTAGTAATATATATGTTGAAGATATACTCCGCAGTATTACTTTGTAAAATAGTATCAATGGATTTACTGACTGAGCTGAGTTGACTGACTGACTTACATTTTCTGCTGCTGTTATGTTGTTAGTCTATTATGTTCCTTTGGCGTCTGTTTTAGCTTAGGTATAGATACCTATTTTCTAAATGTTGTTTTAGTTGTTTAGTATGGATTTCTGGGGAGAAAGTCAAAGGAAAAGTATCTGTCTGGGCTTTTCTGCTGTTCTGTACTTCTGGAAACTCAAGAGAACTTCGTTAATGAAATGGAAGAAGGTGTTTCACGAGAAGCAGACAAAACAGCAGCTTTGACGTGGCCAACGTCTCACACGCAACTGACAGACAACACGACACAAATGCAGATTTTCTTTGTAGCTTCTGTTTGTATGCCAACAACACACACGTATAACAGTAACAGCTATCTTTGTCTGTCTAACTGTCTCACTTCCGAGAAAATTCTTTCTTTTCATTCATATTATCCTTATAAACCTTTGCAAAAATATATTGGATATTGCCGAATTGCCAATATAACCCAACTATCCTACTTTTACTACATATCAACACAGTTAGGGATTTTTGTATTGCCTAATTGCCTTTAGACTCAACTGAGCTAACGTGCGTTCTCGTCATACTCATAAATGTCAGTATAATGGAATGACTTGCTATATGGCCAAAGTAAAAGTCATTATTTATAGTAAGGACAAAAGATATTTTGGAAAAATAGTGATTCCATCCAAATAATTAAGTCTGTTCAATAGAAAACTAAATCCATAAAAGAAATAATATATTATGTAGCGATAATTGTTGAACATTTGTGTTAATTTTTTAAATATTTACCATATTCATATGAGATAATATATGTATACAATTTAAGAAGCTTCCTTGTAAAGTAATACATCTTATTGTTAGCTGTATATGAAAATTACTTTCCCTTTCCACGCAATCATAGAACAGCGAACTTTCTCCTGCTATTTCCTTTCTTTCCGTGGTTAGTTTTAATAAATTTTGCATTTATTTTATGTAATGACAATGACGTTATAATATTTGTATCTAAGAATGGGAAAGTATTTCTACATCATTAATGGTAGTTAGCATGTATATAATAGTGAAACATTAGAACTTACGCGACTCCTCCCTTTACTTAAGACCACATTTGTATATCTAGGATGTTGCTGAATAGCAATTCCTTGAACTTGTGGTTTCTTCGTGGGCAAGCGAAGCTTCACTTTTTCCCAGTCGCTTTGGCTTCTAAATATTGTATCCTTCTCAAGATGAATAATAGGAGATATCGAGGAACGAGTCGAAGATTCTTTTCTTTTCTCTGTGTCTGTGCAATAATTAGATGTAAAGCCACTATCCACGGAATCTGGGACGGATTTACCCGAAACAGACGAGCTGCAGCTTTTCTCTCGACTGGTTTTCGATGGGAAAGATTCGCCTGGAAAACCATTAGTAGAAAGTGGTATAATTTTTGTTTCGTTTAGATTATCAGATGACTTCTCAGGGGTTTCCTCCGTTCCAATTTTCTCAGAAGACAATTTCTGGTGATTCTGTGAATCGTCGCTTTCCTCATTTTCTCTTCCTTCAATAGAAGGAACTTTTCCGCTTTCATCGCAACATTCTGGAGCATCTGTCGGTTGATTTATACTTTTCGCAGTACTACAGCGACTTTTTGTGGGCAGCAGTGCGCTTTTCTTGGACCATGGACGGAAGGC
Source organism: Tomocerus mixtus (assembly GCA_034694165.1). Lineage (NCBI taxonomy): Eukaryota > Metazoa > Arthropoda > Collembola > Entomobryomorpha > Tomoceridae > Tomocerus > Tomocerus mixtus. The sequence goes on along the minus strand of JAQFYC010001282.1, from coordinate 17,100 downwards.
TTCTATATAGAGTAAATAAATACAATATCTTTTGGCATTTACTTAATAATAGTTAAACAAAGATCGGTATTTCATGTTACATTTATATTTTTCACTCAAACTGATAGAATTGGATAATTATTCGGATATAAAAATTACTTAGTTCTAATTATATGCAATCGGGAATGCCTGGAAATATTTATTTAAAAAATTACTCAAAGGTAAAGGTATAATTAATTAAATTGTATGAATGTACCTGAGTTTGCAGAGGAACGTCGCTGGAATGAAGAAGACTCGAGTAAAAGTGCCCTGCTGAGTTCAGCAAAGCAGTAAAGTTTTGGCGAAACCGTTTCATTAGAAGTTTCACACGATTTACTAATCCAAACTTTGTTGTTATGATATTGGCGATGAGAATTTGCTTCTGCCTCAAGAGCATTTTCTGCATCGTGCCTTTCCTTAGCAAGGCTTTTGGCTTTCTCCGTTTTCAACTTGAGATTTAGGTTTCTTCTCAGGTACCTTTCCCTTGTGGTGGCAGCTCCATATCTACCTCGCACATCTTCCCATCTAATTGGACTGTAATTCATTCTTTATTCACTTTGCTCCATTAAAGTAGGTATCAATGTGAATTGCAAATCCATTACTCACATAATTTAATAAAAACATTGAAACATTTATACTTAATTGAAGTTTCTAAGAGAATTCCTCGTTAAGATTATAGATTAAATTTAATAGAAACATATTGAATAATTTTTAATCTCATTATATATGTATAGTTTGTAAAACTTCCTAAATACTTTCAGACTGTTTTTGATGAAATTGTTTTAGAATTCAATATGAATTTGATGTTGTTGACTATCTTAGGAAAAATTTGAAACTCGTGAAGGATTTTTTAGAGCATTTGCTTTTATAGGTAGCTCCCTTCACTTAGGAGCTGTCTACTGAACTGTCAAACTGAAAAAGAGTTAAAAGGATAAGAGAGCTGTTTGGTAATTTATGTGGTAATTTTTATCAGAAATGACACTGCGGCCTAATGGATTATGGGAAAGGAAAGTAATTTACATATTGAAAAATGTATCTAAGTGGCAAAGGAGTCCAGAGCATTTTCTCGGGATGGACACGACATGCAGGACAACAATGAGGTGCACTAAAGAAAGTAAAGTCAAATAAGAAAGAACCCCGACGTGGATTTGCTCTCAAATAATATTCACAATTCACTATGAAAATATTAATGCCAAAAATATATTTACAGACTCACTCAGACACCTAATATTATCGTGGATAGTTCGCAATATTATTATACTAATGCCCTAATATCATACGCATGCAGATACTTTTAGTCCAAAGCCCACCCGACCCAAACAAAGTAACGATAAGTAAAAGCAACGGCTACCTGACGTCCATCCAGTCCAGGTAGAGAAGTGAGAGGTACCATTTGCATTTATTAACGCTTACTTACTTACGATAGATTAGAGTATCGTGCACACCTTCAAAAATATAGCTTGGAATTAATATACCTTCTACTTTAATATTCATATCCCTATATCTGCACTAATATATATTCCTTAGAATAGTGTAACTAATATTAAGGTATCATAATATTTCACTCTTAATTCATATTTATTTCTCCTAAATAATCGTCACGCATTCAAGTCGTACATATTGTACATACTTACCAACACGGACAATGCCTAATATACGAATACGACTCCTTTTCTGCAAACTGACAATAATGAGTTTAGTCACTCGGGAAATGCATTGCTTGCCCTTTTGTCATAAATATAAGTCCAGCCATTCTAGTTTTCCCCATATTTTATATGCTCATCACAAATTGTATGCAAAATTCTCACCACCTACTTTTCTTATCAGTAGTAGTAGCAATAATTTGTAAACTGGGCATTGACATTTCAAATTGTAGTTAAAAATAAAGGTTGTGAAAGCCAATTACCCATTTTTATCAAATACACTGATATTTAATCAATTTATGTACTAAGTACAGTTATATGTGTTAATATTGCGTGTATGTTTTGTAATTTAGACAGTATAAGCTCATTTACTGATATTATCGTATTGTTTTAAATAAATGCATGCATATCCTAATATACATTCTGATAGCGATTTATAGGAAGTAGATATTTCACAGTATTACGGCTCTCTGTGATTATTTTAAGAGCGGATACCCTATGTACCTAGTCACATTTCACATATAGTTTATTTTATGTGTTAGATAGGAGAGTATGCCATATAGTAATATATTAACTTAAAGAAAACAATATAAATATGCAAATTAGGTGAAGTTTATATTTTATACCTTGAGAAAGAAGGATATACTGCTCACATAGTGGTTTCTGCTACAAATTGGATGGGATGTACGCAGGAAGGAATATGCAATGCAGAGGTGAAAACTAACCGGACACCAAACAAAGTACAAATCACATGCAAACATGATGTAGATACAAAGCAGCATAGTTTATTACCTTATTAATAGCCGGTCAGTGATTTGGCACCTACTATAATATACGGATGTTATTGCCATTGCTACAATGTATATTATAGTGTAATATGGTGCATCTGAACATATATAACACATAATATTAGTAGTAGGCATAGATAAATCCACAAATAGGGAATACTAGGTCGAGGTAGGCGTCCAAAATCTCATGACAATGCTGAAAAGTGTAATAAAATATTTTAACAGCACAAGTATAAGGTAGCCAAATTAGATTTGAGTGCCTCCATATAGTTAAATGTGGATTTTGGGAATCTAAATTAGAGAGTGCATGCTTTCAATGGTTGTAGTTATATATTAATGAATTTCAGCAATGAATAAATGCAAATGGTTGATGGAAATAAAAAAGAATAAATCATGAACACGTACAATACAAGGTAAGGTATAGGGATTGCCTATATGAAAAGAAATAGATAATTTGCAATTTGCATTTTATGTTGCTAAGGATTGGTGAACTATATTTTGTATGAGAGAATCTCATTTGTAAATGTCCCTGGTGTAGCTGTAGGGAATTGTCAGATGGAAAAGCAGTAAAAATTAGAAGAAAGTTGGGAACTTAACAGAGAAATGAAATGAGACTGTCTGATTTGATACTCCTTTTACATTTAATTTCATCCTTAACGAGCGACAAGTGCAATGATATGGAATTAAGCATGTTTTATCCAAAAGAACCTTGGAGAATATTATTAGCAGGAATGTATTTAAAATTCTGATTTTGTTATCTGCCTTAGAATAAAGATTTATTTCCATCGGGTATGCTATTTTCGTCTATACAATAATTAATCGGCAATGCAGTAAAACGGGTGTATGTGTATGAAGCCAATGCAATGGCGTACAATTTTCAATATGAAATTGGTTCTCCTACGTGCATAGACTGCGTCACATGAAAAGGAAGCCTATCTATTTAGATCAATCCCAAACTTTATGCTACTGCAGAAATAAATTTATAATCATAGAAAGCTAATTACTGCATTTTTCAGTTATATTTATTAGATTACAGCATTGAGAGAAATTCAATTAACATGCAGAGATGCTTGATATTTTTATTGTTTTAATATAATATAATTAACTATAAACCAATTGAGTACAGTTCACAGTTTTGCTTGCATCCTGTACTCGTATTGTATATATGCATGATATTGCTAAGATAATGATAATACAATAATGATATATTTATGCTTATTGATATTCACTACTTCAACTATATTTCCAGACTTCAAGAAATGGTAAATAATGACAGATTAGGGTTTTCAAGGAAAGAGAAGACTATTTCACTAACGTAAAGATTTTCTTGAATGCTTTACATCGATTTAGATTTTTGATCGGTATGCTTCATACTCATTGCTGTCATCTTGAACTGTTTCATGGGTCTTTCCCTGTGGTACTCCAAAAACAGGTATCACCATACTATTGCAGAAATGTGGGGTATTATTTTCTAGACACTTATTGTAATAATCGGAAACTGACTGAAAAGAAAAGGTCTTTCCATGTGCTCTTCCACTGGTAGGCTTCAGGAGATCACAGTAACTCGGGTCATAACGTTGGATACACTGATCATAAATATGTTGAGCGATGGTTCCTCGTTCTTGAGCGCCCTGATTCATCTCTTCTTCTTTGCTTTTATGTGGTAATGACGACACAACTGGCACTTCTTTTGTATTTTCTGGCTGTTCGGATTCTTTGATTGTTAGTGTTGGTCTTGGTGGTCTTTCATTTGAATCAGAATGTTCTACTTGATAAGAACCTGAAACACGAATGAAATATTGTTAAATACAAATTAAATGATGACAATAATGACAATAGCTTCAAAGCGGTAGGATTTTGTTACATAGGTACCCAACCAATATATTTTTCAAGAAATAATTTTTCTCATACATGTAGTTGTGGTTATATCCATAACAATTTGTTACCTATTTAACAGTAGTCACCTTTGCCTATATGACTAATGATTATATTTATAAGTACTAAGAGCTAAATACAATATATATACAACATGCAGGTTTACGTTTATTTAATTACCTGATTGATGTTGATATGCTGCAATATACAGTTCCGCTTCTTGTGAGACTTCAAATTCGTAATGTTCTATTTTTGGCCTGCTATGGAGAAATAGATCGTCCAGTGGGGCTGCCTCTGAAGAAATGTATTGGAAGAAAAATACTGTGAGCTGAATCAGAAGTAGAGCAGAAACCATTTTGAAATATTATTTTTTCTCAAAAATGTTTGTAGAAGTTGGAAATATTGAAAACAAGCTTCTAAATTGGTTGGTATAATATATTTTGTTGGAAGCGTATGGATGAATGTGATGCTGGAGAATCAAAATTGGTGTATTTATATGAACTGGAATATCTACTTAATCTCAATGTTGCTAAAACATCTCTATCAATCTCTAGTAATTGCAAAACAAAGTTTTAAAACAATTTTTATTGATTTTGTTGCGTTGTTTCACCTTGATGGAGCTAAATAGTGAAGTTAAACTACGAAATTCATACCTTAGGAATCTTTATATTGTTCTTTTAATTAAGCATTAAGTGTTTTAAAATGGCATTTGTTTGCCCAGTCAATAAATGCATGAAGAAATTATACCTGTATATCTACTACATACATTGCAATAGATTTATTGGTACCATAATTCTCCATTACCTTAATTGTGAGATTGTGACGAAAATTTTCCTATTTAAAATCTGTCCTTTTACTTAATTGCGTCTGTTGGTATTATTAACACAACTAAACACTTATGCAGCTTATTAGTACAACAAGGTTAAAAAATGCACAAATTGCTGCATAGTAGTGCTTTAAATACATATTATTACGATTACGATATGCACAGTACTTAATATTTATAGCGTAGCACTAAATTATGTTTAAAAAATAAAAGTTAGTTCCAATGCAATGATGTGATGCTACATCTTTTAAGCGACATGTCTGTACATTTTTGCGTCAATGTTGCTGTGCTTTTATATGTACATTACAATTTTATCTGCTGCTGCTGTTTCTCATTCGATGTCTCCATGAAATTGGTTCTATGCACGGGACAAGTATGTTTCATATTTTGTAGATCTTCATTTCGATATAATATATTCAAAAATGAATTTTACACCTGTGCGATAATGACATTCATAAAAACAATATAATGTTTTACTGCAAATTAATACATCGTTCATTTTGTATCATAGTGTAAAGATAAAGATATCAGCATGTTTTCTACCAGAAACCCGTGTGTCTCAACAGTTTTGCCGTATTTTCTACTTCGCGATGCGATATTATGTGTGCGAACAATGAATGATTAAAGTTAATTGAAATAGATGAAAGCATTTATACAAAATCATTTTTCACCACACATTTATCTCGCCAACAGTTATGACTGTGTAGGTACTTAAGTGAAAAACAATAAGTACATTATATAAACATGTACAGTAAAGCAGATATATTAAGTAGGTTTCTAAGTATAACAAAGAAGCATTATTATGGGTATGGTATGGTACAGTACAGTACAGTACTATATTTCATCCAATAATAGGAGGGAGGAGAGTTTAATTAGTGAATTAGTCATCTACTACATATATTTTACAACTACACTAACTATTTAGAAAACATTAGCATCATTATTATTATAACCATTTGTACCTCACAACTATAAATCATCCGACTTTACAGAGGTCACTAACGAAATTCTAATTCCATTAAATAAATAAATTAACAAACAGAGTCACGTATTAAAAATTATCAAAATAACTTCACCATGTTTTGTGACTACAAATGCAAAGTTTCAATATGTACTTTCTTCCTTGTAATGTCAAATTACGTTATATGAAAATGTATAGAACGGCACATGACCACTAAATTACATTTTCTCAGTAAAATACTATATGTATGGGACATGATGAGTGCATTATTTAATTATAATTCGTTTATTATTTATTACTGACTGAGTAGGGTAGAGATAAACAACAATTAAAGCAACCTTATTACTATTACTAATAAGACAATGTTAAAATGTTGAGGTTAATCCCATTTTACATATTAAAAATTATTATTTAGATGTTAAAAAACTAAATGTTTTTCTTCTTCTGGGGGGATACCCAATTCATGTAAGTCATTTCGATTTGGCTCAATATTTTGCTTTGCTTGGCTTGCATAATGTGGGTAAGGACCAGGAGCAGGAAACACGTATGAAGGTTTATTGCAGATCCAAATCATTTCGTTGGTACGACAAATGTTGTTGATAATGGTGATGTCGGGATAATTATTCGCACCAATGACTGAAGGTGGAATCGTCACAGGGCTGGTAGTAGTAGGTACACTTTCGGTTGTATCCATAATGTAAGGTTCAGTTTCACAGTAGTATGGATAATTGTATTCAAGATCATATTTATCACAATCTTCAGTTTCTTCATCCGTGTAAGATCCAGTTTCACAGTAGTACGGATAATCATTACAATCTTCTTATCACAAGTCAAAATCCCCATGCAAATAAAAAATATACCGAAATTAGCCATATACAGAGATTATGAAATGAACGTGTGTATTAATCCTACCGTACTAAATATACAAATATATAGTAAAATATAAAATCAATTATACTTAATTTCAATTCTCTTTAGGTATTAATGTATATTAAATTGCGGAACAGATTTATCGGCATTGAATTTCACATATTTATCATTTTACCATTTATTCTGTCAATGTGACTTGAGATACTAATATTTACATAACTTAAAAATTATCCCCTTCAGTGCCACGTTATGATATCAATTGTACTCACCATAATAATCATTGTAGACGTACGTCCCAGTCGAAGTCGTCGCTTCTCCATCCTTTTGTGACCTGCGATGTAATTTGCCATTCTTGGCATAGTCATGTCCGTAGCAATAACATGGGGTGCGGTATTGCCTGTTTCCTCTTGCAATATCTTTTGGAGCCCCTACAACAGAATTAGGTAGTGCGAATGAAACTGCTAGGCAAAAAAACAGCGAGTTTTGGACAAATTTTAAAATAGACCCCATTTCTCAATGTTTTGTTCCCGCTTTTCGGAAAATATCAGGACGAATTCGAATTTTATTATTGGAATTATTTTGGTGGATGTGGTGTATGCTGTATATTATCAGTTAGATATTTATGTGTAGATGAGTGAATGTACTGGTTATTCTGCATACAACGAATGAACCAAAGGTCTCGTATTTATACGAATCGGAAAATATATGATTTCATAATTTTACATGGCCATCCAGAATGTGTTATAGTCATAGTATGATATTTAGGAAAACAAAATGGTTATTTTTGGCTAACATATGTTTTAGACATTTAATAACATCACATATCACATTCAATGTAACAGTATGTACGTATTAATGCTAACAATAGCAAAACTATTGCTATTATTGCCCTTGAGGCAGATTTAAGTATCTAGTATTTATTTATCTACCGTGTTTCATTTTATACATCATGCGACGAGAATATAAATAATGTGGAAATCACAGTTGGTTTTAGTTACGGTTATTTTAGCATTATTAATTAAACTCTAGATTGTTTGAATCATTCAGTATGAATTTCCTAATATAATTATTGCATGCCAAAAGTAGTATAATAATGACTTGCGCAATTTAAATAAGTCTAAGTTTGGGTTGCATTTAAATTTAAAAAAACGATGCCTTTTATTTACCGTACAAAATGCAAAATTATGGTTAGTCTCTAGACTAGATTTCATTTTCAAAGCTGCTTAACCATTATACAATGGACCTAAATGAAATATATTTTATTAGCTTTTATCATTCAGTAATTTGGTTTATCCATGAAATTTACTCTATCATCCAATATGTGTAGTACACCCAGCCAGGATAAGATAATGTAGAAAATTCGTGAGAATATTTGGTGGTATATTTTGTAAACTCTCATATTCCACCTTTGACCTTACTCTAGCGCACACAGTTTCCTAGCATGCTACACACAACTGAATCTGGTTCATTTTTATTCTAACTTACAACTGTTTACGATCACTTACTTTGTATATTTCCTTGTTTGATGATTGATTTTGATATCCAATAATTGGACAACTTCATAAGCCATAATTAAATAATTGTGTAATTGATTGTAGCGATAATTCCGTCAAAAATTGAAGAGTCTTTGAATGTCACAGATATATTTCAATTAATTGTTATATCAAAAATTAACCATATATTCTCTTCGCAATGGCATTCAATTTTATGTAAGTAAAGTTGTGTAAAATAAAAAATTTCATTCTCAATCTCAATTAATTGCATGCAATCACATTATTATTTTGAAATGTGCGCTGCTGGTCTGCTAAGCTAAATATTGTCCTGTGCTGTTGATCTGAGCTACTATTATTGTCATGTTGAGTGGGAATTTTTTGTGTGGATGTTTTTACTCATTTAACTGCAAACCACCAATGAGGGAAGAGGAAGCTTTGTCTGAGAAGCTTTCTGTGCAGTACAATCGCCTTGCTCTAATTTAACGAAAAAAGCGTGTATATTTTAGATTGCAATGTAAATATGCAGGAGACAAGTTTAAAAAGTAGTAAAGCCATGTAAGTGAAGGTAAAGCTGGCGTTTAATGAATTTACTCTGTACTCTATGCGAAATTACATATACACACATAGAAGCCGAGCATTTTCAATAAGTATTTCAATAAGTTTTGATGTACTTTAGTCTTTATTTTTGTTCCTTCATAGGATTTAATAATGATAATTAGCAATTTATCATTTAATACTGAAATGTAATGTATTACTGTTCACCATTGTAGTTATATGTACTTTGTACTATCTTATTTTACTAAGACCTTCTCGGTTTTATTAAAGGTGTGAAAAATCTAATGAATTATTGCCCACGCAGCACGGCAGCAGTATAATAATATTAGGTATTACTTATTAATTACCTACTACAATATTCTTGGGGATGTGTCATTACTCATTACACACCGCCACACCGTGAATTTGTATTTTCAGGGAATTCTCGTTCGTTGACTTTTGCAGATTTCATTTACTAACCTAATTTATTTTTAGCACTAGTGACTACAGTGACTAGGAATGCAATTTCAAATTTTAGAATTTGGATGTTGAATTTGCATTGATCTGTTGCTCTAAAAATAAAGAAATCTAATTTTTTTTTGTTTGCCTTTTGTAGAAACTGGAAGAGTTGAGTAAATATATAGTGACTTTAACAATTATCTGATTTTCGTGTTGACCCAACTGAATGAAAAGCCAGGTGGCCTACTTCCGAGCCTGTTCAGAAAATTAGTAAGTTACGATAAACAACACAATGCGCTAATAATACTAAATTGCGAATTTAAGAATTTTTTTGCAACTGGAGTGAAATTGCAGTTTTTACAATGTATTTACTGGAAGAATGTAAATTAAATTGTATAAAATGTTTTTTGTAGATGACGCAACTCGTTCTCTGAGTGGATTAATATTGAAAAATAATATGAAGCAACATTACGATGTTCTGCCACGTGAGACGACTGAATTTATCAAATCGGAATGCCTCAAGGCACTGGGGGACCCTTCGTCACTCATCAGGGCCACTGTGGGCATCCTTATCACAACCATTCAAGCCAAAGCGAAGAGCTCATTCCTAAACTCTGCTCCTTACTTGACAGTCAGGACTACCACACCTGTGAGGTAAGAGGAGAACAAGAAGGATTCAGGGATTTCATGTGAAATCCAGTTTTCCATTGCGATAATTGCGAATATTATTTATTTGTGAGTATTGAGAGTTAATTAAAAAAACAAATATTGTTTCAGGGTTCATTCGGTGCCCTTCAGAAGACTTGTGAAGACTCGGCTGACACCCTGGACACGCACAAACTCAATAATAGACCCCTGAACATTTTAATTCCGAAATTCTTGCAATTCTTCCAACACAACAGTGCTCGCATCTGTTCTCATAGCGTGGACGGCCAACACAGAAAAAGAAAATTCGACGACACCCCTGTTGTTACCGGAGAGGAAGAAGAATCTAACGCTATTTAGGTACCCGGCTACCTGCAGACTCTGCTTTCGATGCAACGACGAGTTACTGGGTGGAGAGGGGACGAGGACAATTGAGATTGAACGATCATCGGGTGGCGGAGAAGGACGAGATGCAGTCGCAGCTCATCATCCGCATTCCCCACCAAAGTCTCTCTCCGCGTCATCCTCAACACCAAAGTCTGGTCGGAAATGACTGTAGAGATTGAAAGCTAGTGATAAAAAAAGTGTCAGGATACTGCCATGGACAATGGTGACTTCAGTCTTTCTCATTACGGTGAGTAATTAACTTTATCCTCTTACACTATTTAAATTACGCGATAATATGAAAATAATATGACTTTGATGATACATGTATTTTATGTAGGCTACAGTGACTGATGCAGATCTGCTGTACAACGCCCTGGACAGGCGAGTTCGTCTCCGGAAGTCTGAGGTCACGCCAATTGATAAGGATAGCCCAGCTAAAAAGAAAGGGACACAATATAGATGGCTATGCACTGCGCTAAAGTACACTGTCATTATGTGGTCTCTCCTGTATCGTCTATTATGTGAACGGTCCCAACCAAAGTTCCGGAAACAAAGAAAGAGGAAGAGAGTTCCGAAGCGGCAGGAGCCTCAGTTGTTCAGAATGAAAATCTAATTCCAGTCTTTGTGCCTTTAACTTGTGAGGAGAATGGGAAAGATGGAGGAGGAGTTGTTCCAGCACCCGTATCCGGTGGCGCGGCCACTAGCTCAAACAGTGACGACGCCTTCGTTTTTGGATGCAATCTTCATGAGTGTGTAACAACGGTTCGCGTTGATTTTTAGAAGATAGCTTTTTTAAAATGGGCAACTAGAGTTAAAATTTTCCTAATTAACGAATTATTCATTAATTAACAGAATTCGAAACCAGAATCCGATTCAACAGAAATATCTCCTTCACCACAAGCGCCACCAGTCGCTGTTCCAGTGGGTCAACAACAATACGAATCTTGCAGCTCAGGAAATTGCAAAGAACTTTTTAGCGAGGACGGTCAAGACAGAAAAAGAAAATTCGACGACACCCCTGTTACCGAGGAGGAGGAAGAAGCTAACGTTATTCATGTACCCGGCTACTTAATACTATGATGAGTTTTTTTGCCTAAAATATGTATAACACGGTCTAATAGCAGAAAACAATGTATTTTTAATTGTTGTAAAGGTATGGACAGATAACCTGCAGACTGTTTGCTTTCGATGCAACGACGAGTTGCTGGGTGGAGAGGGGACGATGACAATTGAGATTGTACGATCGGGTGGAGGAGAAGACGAGATGCAGTCGCTCGGCTCATCATCCGCAACAAAGGCTCTCACCGCGTCATCCTCAATACCAAAGTCTGGTCGGAAGTCGGAAATGACAGTATGAGAAAGCTAGTGCTAAAAGTGTCACGATAACCGCCATGGACAATGGCGACCAGTGGCGGCACCAGCACTGGGCAGACCGGGCACTTGCCCGGACCAAATTTTTGTTCTCTACAGAAACATTTAATCTTGTACGGTAAGTGTCTGTTTAAAACTCCCTTACACATCAATCTTGCCCGGCCCAGATTTTGGGCTGGTTCCGCCACTGTTTGGGACAGGAATGACAGGTGGGATCGCATCTTCTGTTTCGTTCCCTCCCACTTTAGCCACTTCCGGCAATTCCAATTTATCATGATGATTTCTGTTTCCAAAATACACTTTTATTGACCCATTCTTCTCTATTGTGCCTCTAATCCCAACTCCCCACAGGAAGTTTCGCCAAATATGCTGAAATACACATATGAATCTGTTGGCAAATCCCAATAATTTTAGGCTTCTCCAAATCCGTTCATGAACTCTCTCTCTTGTCCTGGATATTCTTTCCCAACACCGAATCCAAATCCTACAATTTGTACAAACGCTTGTCTCTCTTTTTGAAAGGGTCCATCTGGTTGGCTTCAAGGAGGATTATTTCTGCAGTCATACGGGTACTCACTCTTTAAATATATTTGACGAAATAGCAGCCACTAAAGATTCTTTGATATTCCGAATTTTCCGATTGTTTTCCAACCTCCATCAAATTGTTAACATTTTTCCAAGTAGGGTAAAACTTTTTTGAATAGACATTGGTAAAAATTCGTAAGAAGTCTGCTCGGCTTGAAAAACCTGTTTGCTCTTTGTGTTTCTCCAAGTTTATGTCCCCATAACCTTTTCTTCTGTATTTTGCCCCGGATCGATTATAATATCTTGCCATTCCATCAGACCAATATTCTAAAACCGGCAACCTACTGCCCCAATTGAAATTCCCTTTTCCTCATGACCGTGAATTGGGGTCTTAAGAACTCCAGTAGATCGTGACCCCTTGTTAACAAAATAATTGGGAGAAGACACATAGTAAGAGAGCAGAAAGTTTCATTTTATCATAGCTTATACAACTTTTCAGGAGAGTAATGGACTAGTTGCTGTTCTGTACCTACTGCAGTCCACCCTCCGTGACCTTTTTGTCCACTGAGCAAAGTGTAGTTATCTGAAGAACCAATAAATAACACACCTCGTTTTTTCAACAGTCGCGTAATAAAAGTAGTTAAACTAAATATGATGAGAATAAATAATCTTTTCAATCGGGGTTCTAAAATTGACAGTGACCAGTCGGTCGATTTAGCCCAATTTTTAATCATATCGCCCTGAGAACCTACTCTACCATAATCTGAAAACAAATTGGAAAAGGTTGTTTCGTTCAAAACTTATGGAGTATACAGCCACACTGCAACAGATCTATCATTCACTGATAACTAATATAGGAAGTTGTATTCTGTATTGTATTATTAATCGTAAATAAGCAAGCACATTAAGTAAGTATAAGTATTCCTTTAGTAGAGATTGAATCTGAGAAGGGGCATATTGATAACATAATTATGTTATATAGAATTGAAGTCCTTTCAAATGTATAATATAGAGTGCTGATAAGAAAAACGAATCCTTATCTTATTGTTCAATCTCGAATGCTTTCCTTTACATAGAGATCTTGGAGATATTGTTGATAAAAATATTATAGCTTGCATTAGGTATTGTTGATGTACCCATACATACGTTTCGTTAGGCTGTGCTTATAATTATTTTTTCTTTAATATTCACCGCTTCCAGTAATAAACTTATTCTTGGTGTCCCCATTTGATTCCTCACATGCAATAGTTCTACAATTAAAAATAGTGATCTCCTGTTTAGTATTTTCATAGTAAATCGAAAAGTCTCACAAAATAGTTGAAAATGGATCAAGATCAACGGAATTTGATTCCGAATGTTAAAAATTATTCATTTTATGGGAATAGTTTCCATTTCTTCCCTGCTCCTGGCAGCAATATCCAGGTACATCTGCAATCGGCACCCGGCCGACAAGCAGATTCAAATCTTTTCACTGTTGGCGAAAGAAATCCTCTTGCGTTTCCACAGTCTGGAACTTCCACTGTTGTTTCAAGTCCAATGAGGTAAGGATATTTATTGTTAATTAATTAATAGTTATCTTTGGTAAATATAAACTTGGCTAACCACCTTACATGAATTATAAAGCATAATTATTCATAGTATACCGTATATACTTATTTTGACAATGATTTCGTTTCCTGTGGGTTTGTCAATACTAATTCTATAATACCACAGCGGCAGCGGCTGCTATTTGTATTGGAAATTGGAAATGCCTGCTCAATTCTAAATCCTTTGTAATAATTATTCTTTACAGGGCTCAGCAGTCTTCTGGATCATTCAGTCCTCAAGGAGGAAACGTTGTCTACAATAGTCCAGTGAAGTCTTCTCCTCAAAATGTATCGTTTTCTTCTCCAGTAGCAACACATATGGGGAATCAGGGGCAGGGGCCAACTGCAGGGTCCTCAGGCAACAATGGACAAGCTTCGGAAGACAACAGATTCAAATCCTGGATCTACATCGGACCAATTCCCAACATTCCTAATTTTGGATACAGTAACACAGGGAACTGAGTTCTATGTTATTAATAACATTTATAATAACCATTATATTATTATTATAATTGTTATTATGTACTTAATAGTACTTACCCTTACATGTGGAATTAAATCTAATTAAATCTGTATTCAAAATTTCATAAAGAATAGAAAGTATTCCATAAAAAATACCTAGTACTATATAATTATTTGTTCTTTGGGACTTAACTTTTTGATTTTGTTTAACTCCTTCATTGTTTTCATTTTTCATGTATTTAGATGCACAAGATAGTTTCACACGCAAATAGTCACACATATTGCCGAATCGTAGTTTTTAGCTGAACTAGCACATGTTAGAAGGCAAGTGTTCTCAAAGATGGTGCAGTCAACTTGCTAGCAAGTTGAATTGTTATTTCCATAATATTCATTCTCATCCACCATGTAGTAAATGAAATGGCAATTCTCAATTTCAGCCTCATAAAAATCTCATCTTGAATCCCAAATAAGTCTCAACTCTCAACAGTCCAAGCGTCCACGTCTCACGTATAATAAAAAAGTAACTCATTAATATGTATAAGTTTTATTATAACAATAAATTATAACTGGTGAGTGGGTAATGGCAAATCAAAGGGATAATGGCATAATACGTAGTTTCCTTTAAGAAGTCCTGTGAAAATGTAATTTTAGATAGGTATATTTACATTCTTCTCATAATCTTCTCCCCGCATTGAATAAATACATAATTCAAAAGTATGTTAAGGTAATATTACTTTAAAAAAATTGGGAAATAGCTTGATAAAAAGGCTGAACAATCAAAATGACGACAAAGGGACGGAAAACGCCATCATTGTTTCAATTTAATAAGGCAATTTAACAATGTAATGTAATGTAAGCATAAAAAGGTATGCCTGCTTAACTGGTGTATAATATTAAGAGAAATTATTCTATCTTGTGTATAATTATCTCTCCAGAAATATTAATATTATTTAGTTCTCTTATTTAAAGTATTAATTTGAAGTTGAATCCTTTGCTTTGTCGACTGCATGCAGAAATACTCCAATATTGTAATTGTAATGTTATAAGCCATTTCTCAATATTTTTTTCATTCTGATGTTAATGTAGACAGAAGACATACATAGTTGAAGTCATGTCATAAGTGCCCATCTTCAATTCTCCCATATAAATTACGTATATTTATATTTATTGTAATATGCCTTCTATTTATCAGCACAAAGGACGATCGTGTTTCGAGAGTAATAATAATGTAATATGTCCTAGCAGAGAAGCAATTTTGTTTGGGATCGGATGGCTTATAGTTTTACTCTCGAGATAGTTGAGACTTTGAGAGTCGGACCGAGAGCCAAGTCCGTTCTTTTTGATACGGACATGATTAAAGGATTAACGTGCCTCTCTCTCGCAACTAACAGTAATTATCCATAATCATGTGAGACTGAAATCATCATAAATTCCAGTTTTTGTCGAGTTTCATAGGGAATTCTCATTAGATGCGCATGATTCCGGATTTATTTATTCATTCTAGATGACGACGACGGGACGGACGGACAGACGGGATGGATAGATGGACATGGACGTTGTTGCTTGGTTGATGTCTGCTGCTGCTGTGTTTGGTGATTTTGTGTTGGAGTCAAATACATTATACATGATTTGATGCCTATTTACTATATCCTTACTTTTATATGTTTACGACACCGGATACAATTCTATTCATATTTAAATATGCAGACAGTACAGTCTGGTTATTCGTTGGACCTGATGATGGTCTGTATTCTGTATGTTTGATTGACACAACCTATACAAGAAAATTTTACGTGTAGTGATTTAGTAATACACTACATCGTCTGAAATATTTTTAGAGGCAAAATTGTATGCACATTTTAGCAATTTGAGATCTCAGGACCACATTTCATAAGAAAATTAGGTAGGTCCCTATGCATATTTTAAGTGCCCACATCTGCTAAACAAAATACTACTATTATAAATTGACAAGCTAGCAGTATTAATAATTCATTTTGCAAGACGCGTATAATAGATATATTTTACTTAAATTGTATAAGAAAATGACATGCTGACCTTCGTACTTAACTTGATAATACGTAATTACTATCTACTACACTAACGTTTACAATACAAGTTAAAGGTTCTTTAGGTAAATAAAACTATTTTTGCTGTGAATGCGTATACGAAACGCGTATTAGTACTGTTTAAGACTTATTAGTTATTTATTGTCATTTCCACCTTTCCCTGTCACTCATTTTTAATCGTAGTGCAATGCTTTTGTTTTGTGATGGAGTTTTTGCCTAAGAGCATCCTCCAGATGTTTTTGCAAAAGCAAGATTACGCATTATGCACATATTCAAATGAAAATATACATATATATACATACGTATACCTTAACTAATGTTAAGTTTAGTTTTATTTTAGCATAAAATATATTGTTCAGTAGTCTCTGCAGTAAGCATGAATAGTGTTATATTTACTTGTAAAGTAATACTTAGTAAGTTAAGGGGTAAGATATAAGACTTATTAGTTTATTACCAGCGAAGCTGGATATGCTTTCGTACAGTCAGTCCGTCCGTCCGTCTGTCCGTCCGTATGCAAAATAACGCCCGAAGTATTGGACGGATTTCAACCAAACTTGGCATAAATGTTCAATGATATAATAGCTCTCAGGG